>JAZHYW010016117.1:0-16845 GCA_037355805.1 Ixodes ricinus | reverse complement strand
AAGAATTAACAAAGCAAGGAACTGGAAGAGCCCAGTTGAATGGTAAAATAATAGTCATAAATAAAGGAATAAAATTAAAACAGATATCTGAATGAGTTTTTAAAATTAATAAAATGTTGTGCTGAATTACAGAATCAGAACACGTACTACATAACGGCAGCTGAATACCAGTTATGCTGCGTCACAACATGGTCAGAAGGTTTTCAAACCAGTTCTGGAAGATTTTACGCGACCAAGATCCTCCCAGGTAAAACAAACTGAGGTGGCTCGTCGCCCACGGTTATCTTTGGCTCCATCCGGTGTGGTAAAACAGAGACCGCCACAGACCGCCCCCCGCCCCCCCACGCCCCCCCCCGTCCCTGAACATTTCAAAAGGGCGCGGAGAAAAACACCCAGAAAAAAAAACAGCAGGCCTGGAAAAAAAAAAGCATCTTCCAGGTTATTTGAGGTGTTCACCCTTTTGACAAGTTTTTTTTCAAGGCCCCAGAGAGCAGGCAGGCAGGCAGGCAAAAAGGCAGGCATAACAGAGAGGAAAGACACACAGGCAAAAAAAAGTTGAAGAATTAGAATGTGGAAAGTCAGAAAAAAAAAAAAAAAACAGGAAGAAACAGAATAAAGGAAGCCAAAATGGAAAAAAAGAAGCAAAAAAGAGCAAAGTAAATTTTTTCAAAGTGCATAAAAGTGTTGTTGGCCTGTTTCCAGGTTAATCCGGGAAGAAACATTATCCAAATGCCAAAGTCGTAAGTTCATAGCTGGAAAGGCGAACCAGGGGGGGGACTTAGTGACAAAGTAACCTTTATAGGTTTTTCAGTGCTAACTCAGTAAAATACAAGCCAAAGTGGAAGAACAGAGGATGTTGGTATAGCTGTACCAAGGATCGCCGTTATTGATGCTAGTAGACAGATACCAGGGGCGAGTTGGTGACCCACCTCTTGCATATAAAAGCGGCTTCCAAATATTATGCTTTTTGGTCACACATTGGTTTATGTGCATGCAAAATTTCAGTACAGACATAACATATGCACACCTATTGTGGTATTTAATATCCAGAAGCTAAATATGCTAAAATATAAAAATCGTATGCGGTCTGGTAAGTACAGTACGTTGAATACCCGGTGTTTGGAGGAAAAAGAACCGTGTTTTATTACCGTAAAAGTAAACTACGCGAAACCGAATGCTCAGTCTCCTCCAAACTTTATTGCTCGCGGCTAAGACCAGGTGCCAATTAGCTTAGCAACCGATTTTATGCCATTTTCAACTATAAAATGCTGTGTACACGCGAACAGGCCTCGCTTTTTCTTTCAATTTTTTTTTCTTTCTTTTTTCAAAGATTTTAAGTTTTTTGACGTGTGGACTATCTATGCTATGCTCAGCTGGCTCTTGAGGATTCTACCAAAAGACGCGACGCGCGGAAAGATACACTTGCTCTGGAAAAACTCTGCCACTTCGTGAAAACAGCCGAAGTGCCGGCGGCCAGCCAGCGAAGGGGGAGGAAGTGGCCGAGTGGGCTAACGTGTCTCAGCTCGGAGCGTGGAGCGAAAGCTTGCGCTGAAAACCTCGTGGGTTCGATCCCCGCCGCCCCCGCCCGTTTCGATCTGGATGAGTTTCGTACCGGCACGCGCTCATGTGATCACTACTGCGTGATGCACGTTAAAAACCCCAGGTTAGCGGTTGTACTGCACTGGCTAAATTTCTCATCTACAGCTAAGAGAACGATTGCCCGTTGAGGCGCATCTCCGTCAAGGCTGTATAAACATACAGAGCAAAACCAATCCAGCCAGCGAAGGGTTGCAACTTGCATTCGATGACGCACAGACACCTCGATCACGTATGCTGCCGAAAGCGTAGCAGTGGTCGAGAACAAAACTTTCCGTCTTTGGCAACGCTTCCCCAAAGGTTTGGGCAAACACACGAGCGAAACCATAGAAATCGTAAGTTCCGACATCGGTGCGATCAATAACACCCCCTCCCCCCCCCCCCCCGAAAAAAAAAGGAGGAAAAAAATTGAGATGGTTTAAGTCGGTGAGGCAAGATATGGCTGCGCACTGGTTCGCCCTACTTGGCCCAGTCGGCCATCTTTCATCCATCCATCCAGCACAAGGCCGCTCGCCGCGCAGGCGCAGAGGCCGCGAGGAGGTGCAGCTGGCGGAGCTGGCAGAGCGAGCTGTCGACGAAACGTCGCAACGTCTGTCGACGAAACGAGCGGACGCTCGTTTCCACGAAACGATCTGTCGATGAAACATCGCACTGTCGACGAAACGATTTGTCCATGAAACGTCGTTCGACGAACTGATTGCCACCGCTCGACAAGTGATAGCGATCGTTTACGCGACGCCGCCTCGGGCCAGCGACACGAAATCGCGGAGACTAGCGGAGACCGCTCAAGCGTCGAAAAAGTCAAATATCATCCGAATTACGGTGGCAACGTGAGCTACGGTGTTCGGAAGATCGTCCAGCATATGTAGATACACTTCGGGAATGCGTTATGAATATGAAATTGGCAAAACTTACCTGAAGTAGGACTTCACCAACGCACGTTGAGAGAGGCCTTTGTCTGCACGGACGGACAAGAATCCGGAAGCTCCTTGTGGCTTTGGATTGGAACGAAGCAATGGATTGAAATACGACTAGCCATAAATATGAGTTTTGAAACGGGGCTGGTCTGAAATGAGTGACGATAAGTATTTCTGCCGGGTATATATATGTGTACTTTTCAAATAAACTTTAGCTGAGAGTGCGCCCTGTCCTGCTGTCTTTCTCTCTGATCATGTATTTTTCGGCGCTTTTCCACCGTACATATAGTTTCGGTTTCGACCCAACTCTATTGCATTTCGGTAGCCGGTGTCACTACCGTAATCATTAATGGAGTTATCGTGTTGTCTACGCAGTTTGAAGACAATTTTTGGGGAGAGCAGACATAATGTCCCAGCTTCTTCTCCTGTTTTACGTTCCATGATAACCTTTGTTTGCTGATTAAAATCTACATCAACTTATGTGCCAAAAAAAGAAAAACAGGGTGTTCGACATTTTAATTCAAGTTGATTTTTTTTTATTTGTGAGGACATGCAATTGCTTAATTAATCATTAAATATTTGTTTTAAGTTTGTATTTTTCGCTTAAAAATTATTTGTATTTTTTTTGGTCTGAAATTTTGGTCGTGTCAGTAAAAGCGGGTTGTTTTGAGATTTTCAAGATCCCGTACAGCCGACAATACACCAGTAACGTAGGTAGAGGGGAGGCGGGGGAGCTTTCAGGCGAAAGCCCTCTTCCTCCTGCCTCTTTCTCCTCCTCGTGCCTCGTCCTCCCCCACCTCCCTCCCGCTTGGTGCGTTATGGGAGACGTCCCATAATCCAACGCGCGCTTCACCGCGGCGCATTATGGCACGTTTCTCATGATGCAGCGTGCGGTTACGCCGACGGCGACGCGTCACGATGACGCGTCATGGCTATCGTTACGGTCGCCGTCGGCGTAACCGTAACGCGTCAGCGTAAAGCGCGAAACACATGTGCGACGAAACCGTCCGATCCGACGTGCGAACTGCCAGAATGACCTTCGGAGGCGAGGGTTTTCGTAGCACCGGAGAGCGTTGAAAACCCCTCCTCCGACCGCCATATCGCCTGATCGGACGTCGGATCGGACGGTTTCGTCGTATATGTGTTTCGCGCTTTACGCTGACGCGTTACGGTTACGCCGACGGCGACCGTAACGATAGCCATAACGCGTCATCGTGACGCGTCGCCGTCGGCGTAACCGCACGGTGCATCAGGAGAAACGTGCCATAATGCACCGCGGTGAAGCGCGCGTTGGATTATGGGACGTCTCCCATAATGCACCAAGCGGGAGGGAGGTGGGGAGGACGAGGCACGAGGAGGAGAAAGAGGCAGGAGGAAGAGGGCTTTCGCCTGAAAGCTCCCCCCGCCCCTCTACCTACGTCACTGGTGTATCGTCGGCTGTACGGGATCTTGAAAATCTCAAAACAACCGCTTTTACTGACACGACCAAAATTTCAGACCAAAAAAAAATACAAATAATTTTCAAGCGAAAAATACAAACTTAAAACAAATATTTATTGATTAATTAAGCAATTGCATGTCCTCACAAATAAAAAAAAATCAACTTAAATTAAAATGTCGAACACCCTGTTTTTCTTCTTTTTTTGGCACATAAGTTGATGTAGATTTTAATCAGCAAACAAAGGTTATCATGGAACGTAAAACAGGAGAAGAAGCTGGGACATTATGTCTGCTCTCCCCAAAAATTGTCTTCAAACTGCGTAGACAACACGATAACTCCATTAATGATTACGGTAGCGACACCGGCTACAGAAATATAAGGGAATTGTAATAGACCGTTTTTCTCCTCCGCTAAGGTATCCCCGAAGAAAACGCCGCCTTATCGGCGTAACGCTTTTCGGAACGCGTCGGCGTCGCCGTCGGCGTAACCATAACACGTCACGTAACGATTTTTCGTGACACGTCGGCGTCGCGTAACGCTTTTTCATGACGCGTAACGCGTCGGCGTAACGCTTTTTCGTTACGCGTCGGTGTCGCGTCAGGCTTTCTCGTGACGCCTCGGCGTCGCGTTACGCCTTGCGCGTAACGCTTTTTCGTGACGCTTCGGCGTCGCGTAACGCGTCAGCGTAACGCTTTTTCGTGACGCCTCGGCGTCGCGTAATGACTTATCGTGACGCCTCGGCGTCGCGTGACGCGTCGGCGTAACGCTTTCTCGTGACGCCTCGGCGTCGCGTAACGCGTCGCCGTAACGCTTTTTCGTGGCGCGTCACGAAAAAGCGTTACGCCGACGCTTTACTGTTACGCCGACGGCGACGCCGCTCAACCCGGAAACGGGCGCCTAAGAGCTGCGCTCTGAGATGAAAGAAACATCAATCAATTGAGGTTTTAAAGTGTGATGGTTAAGGTTTTATAGGCAAAAATGCTTCTGTGTTTAAATATTGCTAGAACATGGAAGCATCCCGGCGATGTTGCCGCGATTTGGCTGGTGCAGTGCCGTCATTCGGTGTTGCAAAACAGAGCCCGATATACCCTTTAAATATACCGAGGATGGAACTTCATATATTTTCAGCAATATTGTTTAGAAGCTGGCTGCAGAAACGGCAAATGTTGCCGTCGTGTAGCCGTCATGTAGCCGGGATGCAGCAATATCTTTTGGAAGCTGGCAAAAACGGCAAATGTTGCCGTCGTGTAGCCGTCATGTAGCCGGGATGCAGCAATATCTTTTGGAAGCTGGCAGAAACGGCCAATGTTGCCGTCATGTAGCCAGGATGCCGCGATATTGGTTAGACGCTGGCAATAACGGCAAATGTTGCCGACATGTAGCCAGTTTAGTGCCAGCATCATGATATGCTGGCTCTAGACTGGTCAAGCTGGGCCCATATGGGGCCACCTTAACCATGCTGAGACCAATGTTGGCACAATATCTTGTGCTGCCTGGGTAGTTGCAAATCACCTACGATTGAAAATAACTTGATGAGACTAATTTTGTGTCACACACCTATATACTCATCTTGATTTGTCATTTGGGTGTCATGAAAAACTAATAAAATCTGGAAACGGTGATGCAATTGATATGAAGTGTTTCGGTGTGTTCTTAGAAATAATACAGTGAGAGCAATTCAGTTTATCTGAAAAAATATTGATGCCATACAGATATAAAAAAATTTCAGAGAAACTTCGGAATTGAGATATGCAATATGTCTTTGTATAACAAATGATTGTACAACACTATTAGAATTGATAAAAAAATACAAGACTGCTATATATGAACCAACCGCCTGCCGCAACATTGAGCCATCTGTATATGGCTTGACTGGCACCATATAGTGCCATATACAGGAGTATCAGGCATCATATACTGTTATATATGGCAGCCCCTGGCACCATATATGACTTTATCTGGCAATATATTTCGTCATATATGGTGTCACCTTGCCATATCTGCCCTGATTTCACCCCTTATATGGCAATATATGACCTTATATGTCTACTTATATGCCCATATACGGCCTTATATAAAATATATCTGGGACATATATGACATTTCTGTTAGGGTATCCCTATCAACCCGCTCGTTCTGTCCTTAAATAAGTAGCTATGTTCTTATTCTGTGAAATGTGTTTTCTCCACCTAGGCTGTGGCCCCACAGACATCTCAAGAAGGCTGAAAGTTTTCCCGACCCCATTAGAAAAGTTCTTGACAGGCTTCAAGACATTTCAAGGCATTGTAAAGGGCACTTCAGACATTTCAGGAGAGCCTCTAACAGGGCCAACGAACCCACCAGGTGCCCCCTTCAAGCATCTCAGAAATTCCTGAAGTCCCCTTCACACCCTTTAAAAAATCCCTGAAGTCCCCTCAGACCGATTTTCAATAGGGTCTTGAGGAGGAGGAGGGAAGGGTACTGAGGGGAGCATATACCCCTCCTCCCTCCTCCTCAGCTCCTCATCCTGCCAGATACTCCTCCCTCCGAGCGGCGTCGCCGTCGCCGTCGGCGTAACCGTGCGGTCACGTGACCCTCGTGACCTCACGGGGGTCACGTGACATCATCAGGGTCAAGTGACCTCACGGGGGTTACGTGACGTCACGGCGATCACGTGACCTCACGGGGGTCACGTGACCTCACGGGTGTCGCTTGACCTCACGGGGGTCACGTGACGTCACGGGGTTCACGTGACGTCATCGGGTACACGTGACGTCATCGGGTCACGTGACCTCACGGGTGTCACGTGACCTCACGAGGGTCACGTGGCCTCATGAGGGTCGCGTGACCTCACGGGGTTCACGTGACGTCACCGGGGTCACGTGACCTCATGGGGGTCGCCTGACCTCACGGGTGTCGCTTGAACTCACAAAGGTCACGTGACTTCACCAGGGTCACGTGACCTTCGTGACGCCGCTTCTTGACCTCACGGTTACACCGATGGCGATGTCGACGCTGCTCAAGCCGGAAACGGGTCTCCCCTAAGAGCTGCGCTCTAAAAAGTCAAAATGGACGTTTAGTGATTTATAGAGCGTAAGGTCGGTCTGCCAGGATGGGGCGAGAATGGTTTACACTGTAGATGAGCAATTTAGCGAGTGCAGTACAACTGCTAACCTAGGCTCTTTAACGTGCTCACGGAGTAGTGAATAGTGATACACGACCGCACGCCGGTGCGATGCACATCCAGATTGAAACGGGCAGGGGTGGGGCTCGAACCTAAGATCCCTAAGTTCTGCAGCGTGAGCTTTCGCTCCACATGCTCCGATCTGGTGTGCATTAGACCACTCGGCCTCCAATCTTTTTTTTTTATTGCCGACATTGACATAGTGCAACCAAAAAGTACAGCGCTGTAAAAATTCCGTCAATCGCTTACCGACTGACATGGCATTGTTAAAAAAAATTACATTTAACAATTTTTCCAGTGTTGGTAACCACTCCGGGACATTTGATCGAACCTTCCAAACTTCGAGAATATAACGGACAGACTCGAAAACGTATTCCCCCCAGGCCTCGTGTCAACATCTGCATGGCGAACCGCCATGCGACATCTCCATATGCTGTGAAGGCCGAGCAACATGACAAGATCGAAAGGCACACAATTCTCGTTTTCGACTGTTAAGAACCGTATGCCATGTGAATCCAGAGGAAACTCCTTTTTTAGAGTACGCTGCAACACATCCCCAAAAATATAGCGTCCCAACAGTCCAAGAAGACATGCTCAACTGACTCAGGTTTCTTGCACAAAAAACAGTGATCCCCCCACGCGACAAACATACTCCTGACCACCATGCACGTTTTAACAAACAGAGTACCGGTGTGCAACTTTAAAAAATATATATATCTTGACGCACGCTGGGACGGACATTCTTTTATCACGTATCAGGAGATCCAGCCCCGAACCTGTAGAATACAGAGCTCTATACATTGGAACCGGCAGGGTAACGTCAACAAGATCCTGGTAAAGCTTTTTCCTAGTGACTTCACTCAGATATTCCAACGAAAAGCGTGCTCTTAAGAATGTGTACGCTCCCACCACTTCGCGCATATAACCGAAAATACACCCAGCATTTCCATACTATGACGATACAATGTACTCAGGCAGAACATTACACAATCGCACTTGACAAACTGTGCTCAAAAAACGGGTCCTTGACTTTACGTAAAAAAAGAAACGATTTACCACCTGCTTCAAAAACAAATGAGATAGCGCCAGGCCTCCATCACTCACACTGGAAAGAGACTATAGTCCGGCTCGTGCGCTCATAGGAAGAGCCCCAAATGAAGACCGCAAACACGCGATGCAGTTTTTGGATATTCACCCTGGAACAGTGTATCCTCCGTCGTAATTTTCTACAATCACTCCATGTAATATTATGACGCATGGCGGGGTGCCTTGTTTCCCAGTAAGCAAACTGTGTAAAGACGCGTGGTCGCACTGCATCGTGTAAAAGACAGTCGGCAGACACTAGGGAGGTTTAAGGAACAGTTTTTGCACATCCGATACGCTAGGATGGGCCCTCCGGTGCACACTGCGCATGCGCGAGTCTTCTCTGGTGGCGCATGCGCAGTTCGTACCGGAGGGCCCATCGTACCGTATCGCATGTGCGAAAACGGTTCCCTAAAACTTCCTTTCCTTGTTTGACGGTCCCGTCACATATGTCACGCAAACGCTGTCTGTAGACGTGCTTGTAGCATTCGTACGCACGAAGCAGACGTGCCTCCAACAAGCCCGAGGCGCGTGTGCTCCGCAGACAGTTTTGTCGTCGTGTCTGCAGCCAACCCCGCGTCCTGTGTACGATATACGTGCAACGTGACTGCGTCTTTGAACTCAAGGGCCGGGCTCTACAGCGCGAGTTTTTTTATTTATTTATTATTATTTATTCATTTATTTATTTACATATACTGCAGGCAGCGGCGCTGCCCAAGCAGGGAGGGTTACAAAAGGAGTTTAGTCAATAGATGTTCGAATTGGTTCACATCAGTACATTCCACAAGCAATGACGGCAAACAGTTCCATTGTTCAATGGTGTTAGGGAAAAATGACTTCTGAAAAAGGTTAGTTCTGGCATAGTATGGGCATATGACTTTGGAGTGATTTAGTCGAGCTGACCTTTGTGGCACAGGGGGAAGATAAGTGTCACTTGATAGACCAGATGAATTGTTATAAAGTAAGTAAAGAAACTTCAGCCTAGAGATTTGTCGGCGAAGGTGGAGTGGTTCGAGCTCAAGCTGCTTTAACAAGTTAGTTACTGATGATGAAGTGCGGTAGTCAGATAGGATGAACCTTGCAGCAAGACGTTGGATCCGCTCCACCTCCGCAATGTCTTTCACAAAATACGGGTCCCACACAATAGAGGCGTACTCTAGAACTGGGCGAACCAGAGAACGATAAGCTACAAGTTTCACAGCCGAGTGACACCCTTTGAGTTTTCTTCGAAGAAAGCATAGCTTTCTGAACGCTTTGGCACATATGTTGTTGATGTGCTGGTCCCATTTGAGGTTGTTTTTAATTGTTAGACCTAAGTATTTCACAGAGGAAACTTCTTGAATGCACTGGTTGCCAATATGGTAAATGTAGGAAAGGGGCTTTTTTTTGTAGTCAGTGTCATTGAGACGGTTTTAGAGAAGTTAATTTTCATTTTCTGGAGGTCGCACCAGTCCGCAAGTTTACAAAGGTTTTCATTCAATATAGTCTGACAGGAAGAACTTTTGACTAGAGTATACATTACGCAATCATCCGCGAACAATTTTACACTAACACATTCATCAATATTTTTGGAAATGTTGTTAATATAAATAAAAAAAGTAACGGTGCGAGCACGGAGCCCTGTGGTACACCAGACAAGACCTGTAGATTATCAGATTTAGAGCCATCACGTTCAACGAATTGAGAGCGGTTTTGTAGATAGGCCTGTATCCAACGAACCAGCCTATCAGGAAGTCCTGCCTCTTTCAATCTATCAATGAGCAGATTGTGAGGCACGCGATCGAACGCCTTAGATAGATCTAAAAAAATTGCGTCGATTTGGTGACGATTGTCGATCGCGGCTGCAAAATCGTGGACTACAGATATTAGCTGAGTCGTTGTGGAAACGTTTCTACGAAATCCGTGTTGGTTCTTGTCGAAAAAATTGGTTGACTCTAGGTAACGAGATATATGGTTAGCGATTATGTGCTCAAGTAACTTGCAACATGTGCTTATTAAAGAAATAGGTCTGTAATTTCCGGCGTCTAATTTGTCACCCGATTTAAATACTGGAACTACTCTAGCCGTTAGCCAATCTGCTGGTAAGGAACACTGATTAAGTGAGGCACTGAAAAGCACGTAAAGGTACTCGGAGACTATTTCCGAGTAGCGATGAAGAAAAGAATTAGGTATAGCATCAGCACCGCATGATTTCTTTACATTGATATTCAACAAAAGCGAAAATATGCCCTCATGACTGAGCACCACATCTGGCATTTTAACAGAAGCGGATGAAGAGGCATAATTGTCATTCACAATCAAAAAGGAATCGGGTGTAGTAAACGCTCTGTGAAAACTGGAATTGAACTCATTTGCAATTTCTTTACCGTTAGTTGACACAAAACCATTAATTCTTAGTTGTTCGACTCGTTCACTAGTATCAGATAGAAAGCGCCAAAACTTTTGAGGTGATTCTAATAAAAAGGAAGTAAGAGTTTGCCCATAGAATTTATCACGTGCGATGCGTATTTTACTCAGTAATTCGTCATTGAGGACGTTCAGCTCCGAGCTATTTTTAATTTTTGCTTTTCGTTTGCGTTTGACACGCCTCTTAAGGTGAATAATCTCACGGTTAATCCATGGATTGTGTCTTCTGATTGGTTTTCGACGGATCGGAACAAACTGATTGATGCAGGACGTGACGAGGCTTTTGAACGTTTCCCATAGAAGAGAGACGTCATCGATACGCTCAAAATTCGTGAAAGAAAAATGTAAACAATCAAGAACTGATTCATCGTCTGCAGCTGAAAAATCAATGAAAGTCTTAAGAGGGCGCGGTACCTCTATTTATTCGTCCGTTTCAGCCACCAGATGGCGCGCGGCTCGCGACGTGGTTGAACGCGCGACTTCTAGATGGCGCCACTATCGGAGTGTGAAAAGGCCCGCGTTATCCGCTGCGTGAAATAGATCCCCGAAATGTGTCGTGTTCTCCCGGCGGAGGAAGCTTCTCCCTCCCTCGCGCGCGCTTGGTATGTCTGTGGTCAGTCAGCTCAGTGTGCATTGCATCGGACTTCAGTGATAATACGCGCGGTGGCCTCTGTGCTGGGTGATGCAGTGGGTGGCGCTCGTTTCTGTTCGGAGGTAGGAATAAAAATGCCGGTCCCCTTTTTTACGACGCTTGTTTCTATAGCTTGGGTGTTCTATCTCAAGTGACGTACAGTACCGCCTTTTCGAAATCGTCCTTTGCGGCGAGCGATTGAGAGTCAGGTTAGCGTTTTATTTTGGTCAGCACTACACGTTCAATGAAGACCTCGGGCGGCGATGTAAATATGTTTTGCTCCCCAAAGTGTGTCCAAGGTGCGCAGTGACAATTGGAAATGGTATTGAAGGCGCGCGACCGTCGGTTGGTAAAATACGTGCGTTAGATTCACTTATTCAGTCTAATCATTTTTGCCAACGTCTTTTATCTGTTTCGACAAATGACATGGTCGAGTCTATTGATAACCTCAGCTAGACTGAACGTACGGAGTGTCCGGGCTTTAAATAAATTTGCTTCGTGTATGTGAATGAATAACTGTTTTCTTGTTTCGGTGCTCAGTGCTATGCAAAAATCGCTTAGATGTTATGGTAGCGTGGTGTGGCGGCGTTTTGCACGCTGACTCGGTATTGCATTCGCTGTGCACACACGGTATGTGTTCAGATGGAATGTGTCAAATCGTATTTCCGATCGATATGATGGATTTACTTTGCTACAGTGTTAATTATATTTTCCTGATTTAAACTGGTTCTTCCTTGATCTTAGCCTAAGTTCAAATTCGAGGGTGCAGACCGGCTTAGCATCGTAAGATCCGTAATGCACAAAAAGAAATTAGTACTTTGAAAGAAAAACAAAAGGATACGAGGCGGCTCGGTGTTATAGAAGTAATGAGTGTACGAAGGATGCCATCGTACGGTTTTTTCATGTTGAACGCTCCGCATCGCTGGGAAACGCTCAAGGTACCAGCGAAGACAACGAGCTGGTCTGAAATTTTCATCGAGCGGAAAACGAGCGCCACTTTTGTCGTGCGCTTTCATTTCGATATGGCGCAAAATGCGCGCGAAATAGTAACAAGTAAGGCAACAAAATTTAGATGTTGGGTCTGGAACACCGCCAGACTCAGCCGTGTTGGGGGCATCTCTCGCGAGTCAATACGTCAAAGGTATTGCGCGTCGAACTGTAGGTGTGAGTTATCCATTTGAGCGAAACCTTGATTTCGCAAAACTATTGTGCGTTAGAAATATGCATCGTATTAATCAGCTATTACTATACCCTATCTCAATAGTAGCGCACAGTACTTGGAAGCCACGAGCGAGAAATAAATGAAAGTTGATTATGTAGGACAATCGCGACGTGGAGACCCATAAAGAGAGTTGGCCCGATAAGAAGAGAGCTCCGCCTTCTCTTCTCTTCAAGTGCTTGGGTTACGCTCTCGATCCTGCACCTTTGGAAACACTGCGCGCACCTAAAATCGCCTCCTTCCCTGAAAAACTGCTACGCGAAAGCGAGCGACATGTCACGGGAACGAAGGCGAGGTGCTCCGGGCTTTGAAAACGCTCCTGATAAAAAAAAATAACTAAAAGTTTTTTGTTTTTTTAGGCACAATTTTTTTTTGTCTTTATTAGCGCAAAAACTACCATACACTAAAAAAAATAGTAGGCATACAGCGACAACGCACTTACTGGGACCCGAGTCAAGGCAAGGACAACTAACTACTAAAAGGAAAAAAAAATAATGTTCGCATACATCGACAGAACGCATCCATCGAAAAAAATGAATCCCCTGCTTGTTTTGCCAATCTCGTTGTGCGTCTGTCAAAAGCCACAAAGGAGGAAGACAATCAGCGCCTACACCCCTCCCCCCCCCTCAAAAAAAAAAAGAAAAGAAAGGTTTTTTTGGACGCCCGCAGTGGCCCAAGCGATGACCTTGGAAGGGTATGCGATCGTAGCACGTTTGTCCCGCGGCAGTTCCCCTGTCTCAAATGCCCACGGTCCGTTTTCCCCAAGTACCAAAGTCCCCGTCTTATCTTCCCCGATTATCAACTCCGCAGTTATTCTGAGTCATTCCGATGCTTTCCAACGTTGCAAAACTGTTAGACGAATATTTGCACACAAGTATACACTGTTCGCAGAACTATCTACAGTGCTAAAATTCAAAAGCGCTGTGTTGGATTCGGGAACTCGTGTAGGTCTAGCTCATTGTTGGAACATTTTTATTCGCTCGATGAAACTCCACAAAACTTGTAAATATTAGAATGGACTTTTCAGAGAACGATATTAGTTGTCCTGGGGAGGCGGACTATTCGTCACATGTCGATTCGTCATAGGACGACTGGTAACAGGACCATTCGTCACAGCGGAACATTCGTCATAGGACAACTGGTAACAGGACCATTCGTCACAGCGGAACATTCGTCACAGCGGAACATTCGTCATAGGATGATTCGTCAATTGGGCAACCCGTTATACTGTAACTACTAGTTCGTCCCCTATTTGGGTCAACCTCCCGAAGGAATTGTTACTGCTGAATTGCAGTAACAATAATATCAAGCTATTGTTCATTGTATGTTTGGCAGTACACACATTTGAACTCAAAGACCAACGTATGTATAATTGCATAGGACGGGCGAAATTGTTTGTTCAGTCCGTTGTGCATTGGAGCATGAAATGCTTGTATCAGGCGTTCCGAAATACATGTTCGGAAGACGGAAGACTTGATAGAACAATTTTATTGGAGAGAATCAAAAGGCAAGGTTTCGCGCAAGCGCCCTCAGGCACTCCATGCGGCGGGTGCTGCTGTAGTTTTCGACGATAAATCTGATGCGCTTGTTACAGTCCGCGTGCTTTTTTGAGACTCTTGTTAACGTCGTCCCGCCTTGAGCCTGGGCAATCTTCATCTCGGTCAGAGACTGCTCCTTCTTCAGGCAGTCCAAGAAGAACCAGAGGTTTGGCGCTGTACAGCCCACGTTCTTCTGAAGAGAAAAAAAATCAAAACGACGTTATATATTTAAAAAGTGTAAACTTTAGGACGTAGGAGAGGAATGGCACATTGAAATTAGCACTACGTGTGCCCGGTTCGTCTCCCTGTTCGCTGTATTCTTTGTGATGTTTCCATTTTGCCGCCAATGTTATGAAGGTAGTACAAAATTGAACCAGCTGGTACACACAAGGTTATCAATATAATTTCCCCGCCACAACAACTTCAGTATGCATAACCCTAAAAAAGACAATTTAGAACCCATATTCCGATGCAAACAGCATATCATGCTTTCGCTTCTGTCCTCGTTTGTTAATGTGGTAATTAGCATTATGTACGCATGACGAGTCTCATTATTATGCAATAACCATTCTCACATATACGTATAGCTGGTGCGTAACACCCACTTGCCCAACCTTAGAAAACTTACCTGGAAACCTCTGTGCCACGCCTCGACGCTGTTATTCGTTCTTGGCATGTCCTCCAAAGTCGACTCTCTGACGGACCACACCTCCGGCGGAAAGAGTGCGGAGCACAGGCCATTCCGTCGGGGTCTGCCGACGTAGGTGTCCTCAAAATAGTTCGCCACTGGAACTGCCTCCACCGGGATTACCTCCAATAAATCTTGAAAGGCTTCTGGGATTTCAGCGGTCGGGAGAAATGCCAGCGATGGGAACATCCTCATCTGAAGAATGAAAAGAAGAATATTGCTGTATTGGGATTGACATAAAAGAGCTCTCATATCATATTCATAGAAGTTCAGGTCACTCACCAGCACTGCAAAGTCCTCTTGTGTGTTGTATGTACTCTGCAGGCCGGAAGCGCAGACCCTCCGGTACACCGACTGGCTCAGATGGAAAAAACACCCTTGAATCCTGGCGCTAGGTATAAGATCTTGGACGGCATTCATAGCCGCGATCTCAAAGTCCGAGTACACGACTTCAATGCTGTGGCGACCCATGGCGTTGAGAAGAGCAGCAAAAAACCTAGCAAAAGTATAAAAAAAAAGTTTCCGTCACAAAATTATTTTAAGTAATTATTTCCTACCGCAACCATTTGCTCACTCTAGACAGGAAAACTGCTGTAGGAGAAACGAAACCACTGGTGATGCTGCAAAAATACGAGTAATTACCTTCTGTAAGTGTCTTCTGACTTGCTAGGTAGCAGACCGTATGCCATTGGCATTACCACTCCATGAAGTACAGCGTGCACTGTATAAAGCTGGTAGAATAGAGGTGGCGTCACCTTGAAGGTCCCGTCTACTAGCAACACGGTAGACTGAGCCAAGTGGTGCAAGTTCTTCTCGGTTGCGAAGATGAGGATTCTTGCTGAGTCGCCATCTCCACTATCATGCAGGAGAAAGGACTCGCCTTTGCTTGTCACCTGCAATGAGATGCAAAAAGCATTAAGAAAAATCCATACCGCCATCGATCACCAGGTCATTACCTTGAACTCCACGGGGACTCTGATGTCTCCTCTGGTGGACGGAATACTGTAGCTGAATGTCGCGCGCTGCCTTTGCTTCCGTATGACTCGCCGCAGGGACGACGGGGCAGGCATCTGAGAAGCGGTGTCGTCACTGACGGCAGATGCAGCGTCTAAAAGAATTTGGTGTGGAGTTTCGCGGCTCCCCACTGTGACGAAAAAAAAATTGTTAAGAAACCTAATTTTTTTATACTAAATGTAGAAACGTTTCGGCACAAACCTGCTTTTTCTTTTAACCGATGACGGGTCCTGAGCAGGTTGAGTTCCGTTGGGTCTCCCGCGTGCGTGTGGCTGCTTGAAATGGCAATGATTCGACTGGCATCCGGATCTGTTGTCATTTTCGCCTTGCATTCACCTCTCCTGCGACATATCCAGTAGCACGTGGACTCGTTCTTTCTGCTGCATGTATACGAAAACCCGTCATGAAGGAGCATCGCTCCACCTCTCTCCGTAGCTATCACTTCCATTTTGAGAAGTGAAGCCAGAGACCCAAAAAGTCGTTCTTATATTATCCCAGCATTCCATATTTGGGAACCAACCCGGAACTATTACGTTTGTTTCACATCTTTCACCTCGATAAGCTTAGCTGACCTTGCATTGTCTTTGAACTTTCGGAGGTTGACCCAAATGGGGGACGAACTAGCGACCACAGCCCGATGAGCTGACTGACCTTCGGGAGGTTGACCCAAATAGGGGACGAACATAGTAGTTACAGTATAACTAGGGCTCCGTGTTTTCGGAGTTTATTTTTCGTCAAGATCGGAGGGTGTTTTTCGGAGTTTATATTTTGCTTAAGATTCGGAGTTTATCGGAATTTATATTCTTTTCATTCCCAATTCTCCGAAATTCGGAGTTTAATTTCGCTGTGTTTCCTATTAAAAATAAATAAATAAATAATATCCGAATGTAAACGTATGCCAGATAAAAAATAAAACGCGCTTGTATCAATTGAAATATCTTCAGTTGAATTTGGCGTTGGTGCCATCGCCATCATCGGGTTGCCCAATTGACGAATCATCCTATGACGAATGTTCCGCTGTGACGAATGTTCCGCTGTGACGAATGGTCCTGTTACCAGTTGTCCTATGACGAATGTTCCGCTGTGACGAATGGTCCTGTTACCAGTCGTCCTATGACGAATCGACATGTGACGAATAGTCCGCCTCCC
>JAZHYW010016115.1:0-150297 GCA_037355805.1 Ixodes ricinus | reverse complement strand
CTGTATTGCTTTTTGGGCGCATAATGAGCGTTCGGCAACGTGTAATATATTTCTGCGGTAAAAAAAAAAAAGTGATATTCTGTATTTTGCAAGGGTACTGAGGGCGTCAAAAGTTTTACCACTTTAGGCTAGTGAGCCTATCGGAGCACTTTCCACTGATAGAGTAGTTTTGATGACAGCCTTTCAACACTAAAAAGAAAAAAATTTAAAAAGGAAAAAAAAACGGCAATGACTTCGTCTCGCGCTTTTTCGCGTTAACAGTGTTGCGGACCGCACACCACACGACACTGCTAGCAGGAACAAGGAATCGCCAGTTTTCTCTATCCTTTTTCGTAGTGATCGAAGGGCTCCTCCTCAAAACTGCTATACTCGTTTTCACCTAAAAAACAGTAATAAAGAAAGTAGGCTTTGCGCATTGTTTATACGCCACGCCTAAGTAGTTCTTACAAGATTTGGTTGCCAGATGAAAAAGCGATGGTTTTCTCTTCTGAAACGTGAACGTCTTGATAAGATAACATATATCTCCATTTAAAATGTACCTACGTATGGCTTAATTGTCTACCTAAAAAGGAAAAATCAGTAATGCTCCAGTCCGTCAATTCCTTTTTTTTTACTGCGCTTTTTGAGGTGAAAGCTGAGTATTGTGAGGTAGAGAAAGTATACATTTGGTGATTTAACCGAAGGGATAATAATCGGTGCCTCGCCATACCTCTTTCAAGTCGAAAACGTTCCCACGTCGTCTTCGCGCTAACAGTGCCGCGCAGTGTGCAGTGTGCGGCAATATGAGCCGGCCGAGCGGTGTTCAGGCCGGGAGGGCGCGTGAAGCAATACGGGGCAGCCCCATCATGTAAACTAAGAACACGTTTAACTAATTTTTAGTACAATTTAAAAAAAAACGGTTCTTCAACGTATCAAGCAGGTGCGATTTACTACAGAGGTGCGAGCACTTGGTGGAGTTTATAGTAAAAAAAAAATCAATGAATAAACTTGATCTCCGTTCAACAGAAAAAAAAAGAGACAAAAAGAAACATGAAAACTGTCTCGATTTCAAATCTACGCCGGCACTTCGCAGACGATGCAGGCGTAGCGGAGAAGCGCGGCCGACAGATGGCATACGCCGCGTCGAGGGAGTGCCGACCAGACCCAGGGGCTATGATAGCAGATGATACCTCGCAAAGAAGCCGAATCGGCTGGCGCTCGATGATGATGATGATGATGATGAGCGATGATCTTGCAGCTGTTCCCTTTGTATCGGGCGGTTCCGGAACCACGTCTCGTACCTAGCCACAAAAATGTATATATATATGTATATATACATATATATATATATATATATATATATATATATATATATATATATATATATATATATATATATATATATATATATATATATATTCCTGACGAAGGCCGGACTCCGGCCGAAACGTCGAAGAATAAATCGTCCGTTGTTGCTGTTTTCATCAAGGGTTTTGCTTCTTCTTCTCAGTTATATATTATATATATATATATCGATTTATTCTTTCGACGTTTCGGCCGGAGTCCGGCCTTCGTCGGGATATATATATATATATATATATATATATTCCTGACGAAGGAATATATATATATATATATATTAAACGAAAAAGGAACTTATTTCTTTCACTTTCTCCTTGTCCTTCGTGTTCACTTTGCTTTTGTCCCTCGACGCGGTGTACGCCATCTGTCGGCAGTACTTCTCACTACGCGCGTGCATCCATGGCCTCCGAGATCCCGAAGCGCCGCGCGCGCCTTTGGGATCTCGGAACACTCATGGTGCATCTTCTGCGAAGTGGCGGCGTAGATTGCCCAGAACAGAGTTCTGTTTTTGTTTTTATTGGAACAAAATAAACTCATTCCTCATTTTGTCTGCTTTTTTTTTGTAATATCCCATTATTTGCTTGCGCCTTTGCAGTAAATCACAGCGTGATACGTTGTTAAACCGATTTTGCGGGCCCTCTGAAGCTCCTTAAAAGCGTTAGTTTCCACGCTGTCGACTCCAGTGCTGGCAAAGCTACAGCCATGGGTTTACTTGCTCGATCGTACGACGCATTATTGGCCTATGACGAAGCCAAGATACACGCGTTTGGTATGGGTCGGCAACCTAATGCGCAGGCTTTGTATTCTACCTTGCCATACGCATTTGTTACACCTCGGCGTTAGTATTGTCTCAGCTGGTCTTCGTTGTAATGCTTCGTGGGAAACTTTTCACGCATACAACTCGCGAGACCACTCAAGTTTGACCATCGCGGTTCTGAAATCAATATCAACTTCCAAGAGATGTCTTCGCATGTGAAATGAGTGAGGTAGGTGATGTTTGTGGCCACTTAAGCAGAAAGAAAACGTTGAAAAGTATTGAAAAGTTCATTCCTCTTTTATGAAACAATCTCTTAATCAGTGTAAAAATTTTTAATCAGACAATATCTTAATTGGTGTTAAATATTGTCGCGGTGATAGTTAGTGTCTCAAAACGACAATTCGTCGACACGGCATCATCTCGTTGACATATATTTTCTATATTACCTCGACATTTTAAAGTTCGAACTTCAACCTTTGCCGGTTGTGTCTAAGAAAGCGAACATTGCAAAAATGCGAGGGCATATTGGTGAATTCGTTCTTGGTAGGAAGGCCTAAAAATAAATTTACCTTTTCTTTAAAATACTTCATTTGTTTATGTTTTTTTAAGTAATTTGTATACTCAAAAACTTTCCCTCAAGGTCGCCTTTACAGCAAGTTGCTGAAGTAAGGATGAAATTTCAGCGTCGTCGCTTCCATACCATTACAAGTCGACCACACATATCACAAATAATTCAAGTTCCGACTAAACACGGACAGTAGGGACAAAACTTTCGTTTATAGCGTTTATAACAAACCTAGTACGAATCAGGGTAAGGACCATTTTTGCTGACTTGTACAATCATCATACCCGTTCACAGCCGTGCCACTGAGTTTTAGAGCGGCAGCTCTTAGGCTCTCGTTCCCGTGTTTTGCGGCGTCGGCGTAACCGGAGGCTGGACGAGGAGGGTAGCGCAGAGGAGGAGGGAGGTACGCAGGAGGAGAGGTGAAGGTATGGAGGAGGAGGAAGGGTGCGGAAAGCACGGTATATCGCAAAATCAAAATACCTCGAAAGCTGCGCTTTAATTTCGCATTACGAAAATTTGTAAACGTCTTTCTTTCTTTTTCTTTTTTTTTCTTTGCTTTGATAAACACGGTAATACGTCCGATCTTCTACACTCACACAATAACTCAATGAGGTCGCTGATGTAAATATAAGTACATGAGCAATCAAGCGCATCCACATTCAGCAACACAAATTTCAGCTCAATCTTGAGCTGATATGACAGTCCCGCGAAATGCGTTCACGCCGTGGTGCCCCTTTGAAATGTTTACGAAGAGTCGAGTATTAGTTAGCCCTGAGGTAAACAGGATGCGAGCTCACAAAACACTGATAGCAAAGCACGAGCTGTTTATCGCCATAACGATTCGCCGCAAACTTCGCCTTTGGATCAAAACAATTCGGTAAATCACCAAAGGTTAGAGACCTTGTTGCTGTCAATTTTATCGTGGTAGTCCTCGGTGTTCGGACCGTATCTTATCTCTTTATTTTTTGTTAATAGATTGTAGATTTTTTTTAGAAATAAAACAAAACAAAATGGTGTCGTGCATTTATTTTTGTTCTCTGTTATAATGTTACGTTTCTGTGCATATCCGACCGTCAGCTAGCTTCAACGTGTTTTGATTACAAAGTTCGGAAATAAAGCGGGACGATATTGCTATTGTTAGCCTGCAACTCGAAACAGATCTTAATGCACAACTGTCGTAATTTATTTTCAAAATTGTTAGACTTTACGTTAATTTCGTGTGATATCTTTTGTTCATCTGAGATTGTTCAAGATGCATGAGCCAAAAAAATACGCACTGGTCGCAAACGCATGATAATGTTTTGCTTTCGCTTTCAGCAGAGTGTCCCCCCCACCTCTCCCACTAAAAAAAAAGAAAATGCACTGTTTAAATTTCTACCCTATTTCTATTAGCCGTGCACCTATTGGCTTCGCCCTATTCCCTAGCCGGATAGCGACTCGCCCCGTAGATTAGGCCAGCAGCTCTCCCGGCTGGCCCCGCTTTTCTCTTGACCTCAAAACACCAAACCGAACCCAACCTTCACCACAACAATAAACTGACGCATCACCGAAGACTCTCTCTGCGCAAATGTGGCTCCTGCGGTTCGGACAAGATGCCAAAGTGTCGAAAGTACCGTATTTTCCGGACTATAGTCGGGACCGGTGCATAATCCGCACCCGGTGCATAGTCCGCACCTTGGTCGACACGAAACTCTTCTCATAAACGGCAAACCTTGAGAAATGCCTGCTTTCTCAGCTCACAAAGATGCCTATAACATACATAAATCATCATTAACATACTCTTTATTTCACAAAATTCGTCTCGTCCCGTCATAATCAACGATATTTAAAAACAAAAATCCTGTATAGTCCGCAAGTGTAGACAGTCCGCACGGCCTAAAATTTCAACTTTTAAACATGTATAGGACTATAGTCCGGAAAATACGCAACCATTATCTTATTCAAAAGTCATGAGTGATTTTATGAAATTTTCAATCTGAAAATGGGGCCCTTTTTCGGTAGTTGACGCCATCCATGCTTCGTTCGTCTTATGCATTCAGTGAGCTTCGTAAAGTGGACGGGGGTTGATTGAAAAGTAGTCAGACTGAATATTTTTATTCAGAACTGCTTGACTACAGGCTCTCACCGTTTTTCATCTTTGAAGTAGCACCCTTCACTTTCATATATACCGGTTAGAATGTTTTAAAATATTCAAATAAATGTAAAACAATGTTGTTGTTTGGTTTTTTTTTTTGCTTTGCAACATCACTTGCATCATGGCAGCCGCGACTCTGTTTCCTTCGTCGTATGGAAAGAACTTTCCCTCCGTGCAGTGTTTTCTTCTTTTAATTCTTTATGGTGTTGAGAATGCTTATTATTCACACGGCAATAAGTCCAAGCTATATGAAGAGCATTCCACATGAGTTACCACTCTTTAAAGGTTAACGTAAAATTCAATCACGTACCTCTGCCACGATTTCAAAAGCACGTCTTGCTCATCCGCCATGACGACACGTGTGAGGCACGTGCCTTCGCTCGCTGCGACAGAATACTAAAAGCATTAACGGTTCAACTTCAGGTTCAGACATGTGTATGTATTACATTCACAGGCATCTGCATAACACCACCTGTGTACCTCCTTGCAGAAAAGGAATACAATGAAAAGCAGAATCAGTGCGGTTACGTTCTCAATCAGTCCTCGTAATAGGCAATAGGCTCTGTTCAGATAAAATCACACACAAGAGAGTTTGTTTCATGTTTTATATATATATACATTACTCCTCAACATGTGTAAAAAAGTAATAAAAAATATTTCGAAAAAAAATTGTAGAGAAAAAAACTTAGTGCGCCAGAACGGCATACATTATTCGATTTGTGAAGTTTTCGTTTATGTCAAGTTTGGTGACACCTACTATGCAAAGTACAAATACAACAAATTTCTCCAATATTGGTGTGTGAACGGGGTCGCTCGTGAATGGCATTCGCAACCGCTTCGCAAACGCATCTCGACCGCCAGTGTGAAAGCGTGAGCGACGCGGGCAATACTAGCGGCACCGACCTAGTCAGCTCTAAATCAGAAAGGCGGCGGCTCAAAGAGAAATCGAACCCCACAATGCGGCGGTGGCCCCTCGTGAACCTAAAGAGAGGCTTCAGAGAACCAGAGACGGCATGGACCGCAGAGCACACGCAATTATCGCCTGTTTTCTCGTGGTGCACTTTTTCTTTTTGGAGGAACTGATTGTCTCATGTTTAGACTTACTCTGAACGTCGCTTCATAGAAAAGATAATAATGCATTATCTTTCTTTCTTTCTCTCTCCTGTCATGCTTTCGGGAGGCACTTGACGAATATATTTTTCGTTAGGGAGTTTATTTCACACGCCTGACAATTCTTCCTTCCTTTATCATTTTTTGCACAAAGACGTCCCAATTTTAACGGAGCCGAGAACACTACCGGAACGTTGTGTCTTTGTCCAACTTTCATAAGTCTGTGAGCCACCTTATGTAAAGGGTGGTGTTAAGAATGGAACCTTCGGCGACCTTCTTCCGAGTTTCAACGCTGCGGAAACGAGTCATGATCTGTCCGGGAACGTCGCCTGCTGGACGGGGCCTACGCGAAACGAGTCCCGACGAGTACGGAACCGTCGCCTACGTGTCTGCGCCTGCGGAGACAGGTCTCAACGCGTCCGTGACGTCAACGGGACGTGTGTGCGTGCGTGCGGCTTGGTGCGCTCCGGAAAGGGAGAGAGGCCTGACCTAACTGCGGAGAACTTTGGCTACGACGCACTGCTGGCTACGACGCGGCGGACCTTGCTACGACGCACTTGACGGCGGGTTGCTGCTGCGCACTTGCTGCCCTGGCGGGGAGTGAGGGAGAAAACGGACCCTATATAAGGCGGAGCGTGAGGCTGCTCCAGGAGTTCTCTCGGATTTGACGACTGTATCGCAACCATGTAATTAAACCGTTCGTTACGTTACCAATTCTCCCACCTCCACTGGACCCCTGGGTTCTTCACTTCGGGGAATGGTCGTCGTCACGAGCCAGGAAGCTCCCGGACGTGCGGCATCAAACCCCGCCTCTAACAACTGGTTGGCAGCGGTTGGGATCGGACCATGCGACATCGTGCTACATCTGCGGGTGAGCGTTTGGACTTTGCTTTGAGATTCGCCAGGCTTCAGATTATGGGTAATTAATTTTGAACTGCTGGGAATCCTTAAGTTTTGACTCGTGCGCTGGGTTTGTGTACAACCTTGCGACAAGTTTTAGAACAAAGCCAAAGCTAAAGAGCAGCGATCATGGATCTAATGAGGTTACTGAGAACAGATTTACTCTGTTTATGTGAAGAATTGGGTGTGGAGGTGGAGCAAAAGATGAAGAAATCTGAGATCAGTAAAGCGATTTCAGAGAGCGCAGAAGCAGAGGAAATTAAAATTGCGTGGGAACTGCTTCAGAACGCTAGGAGAGAGGAACGAGAGCAGGAGCAGGCTGCAGCGAGAGAGGAACGAGAACGAGAGCAGGCTGCAGCGAGAGAGGAGCAGGAGCAGGCTGCAGCGAGAGAGGAACGAGAGCAGACGGCAGCGAGAGAGCGAGCGGGAGCAGGCTGCAGCGAGAGAGGAACGAGAGCAGGCTGCAGCGAGAGAGGAACGAGAGCGGAGCAGGCTGCAGCGAGAGAGCGAGAACGAGAACGAGAGCAGGCTGCAGCGAGAGAGGAACGAGACGAGCAGGCTGCAGCGAGAGAGGAACGAGAGCAGGCTGCAGCGAGAGAGGAACGAGCGCAGGCTGCGACAGAGGAGCGAGCGCTGAAAAGGCTAGAGCTCGAAATGGAACAGCAGCGATTAAACTCGCAGAACAGTAGAGTTGGGGCTCCGGTGCGAGCAAGTGAGACCGAGTCGTATCAAATGAAGAAGCTCATGCAGCCGTTTAAAGTTGGGGAAGACGTGGGCCTGTTCTTAGTGAACTTTGAGAGGACATGTGAGAAGTTGAGCTTCGCCCCAGAAACGTGGCCGCAACGGCTTTTGACTTTGTTGCCCTGTGAGGCTGCAGAGGTTGTCGCGCGCCTTAGTGCTGGAGACGCGGACGACTACGACAAGGTGAAGTCCAGCCTTTTGAAACGGTACCGCCTTTCTGCCGAGGCGTTCCGTCAAAGGTTTAGAAACGCATCCAAAAAGAGCAGCGAGGGCTACTCGGAATTCGCTTACGGGCTTAAAACCAATTTGATAGAATGGTTGAAGAGCGAGGAAGTGTACGAAAGCCGAGACAAGGTAGTCGAGTGTGTGTGCCTCGAACAGTTCTTTCGTAGCATTCCGCAGTCAGTCAAGCTCTGGGTGCAGGACAGGGTAGGAGTCGACTCTGTCGAAAGGGCCGCTGAGCTAGCCGAGGAGTACGCAACGCGTAGAAAGCTGAGCGGAGAGGAAAGCGAACCCGGCCGGAGCGATCAGCGCAAGACCTTCCGACAGGGAAACGGCTCGCGAGAAAACGGGCCCGAGAAGCCCGAAGCAGGACAAAAGGTCCCAGAAAAGAGCGCAGAACACTCGAACGGAGACGAGGCGCGGAAAAGCCAAACAGGGCAGTTCGAGGCAAGGAAGCCGTTCCTGTGCTACAACTGTCAGGAGCCGGGACACACAGCGGCCAGATGTAAGAAACCGCGGGTTGTGTTCTCGACCGTGACCGGTAGTGACGAGGACCTGGAGCTCCTTCGTCCCTATCTTCACGAGCTCCAGGTAAACGGAAAGCCGTGCAGGGTGCTTCGGGACAGTGCAGCGACGATGGACGTTGTTCATCCGTCGTATGTAACGACATCCGATTTTACTGGAAAGGTAGTTTGGATCAAGCAGCTGCTCGAAAAGCACAGTGTCTGTCTGCCTATGGCGACAGTAAGGATAACTGGCCCGTTCGGAGAGCTGGTGACAGAGGCGGCTGTCTCGCAAACAGTCCCGTTGGAGTATCCCTATTTGTTTTCTAACCGGTCAGATTTCCTGCTGCGCGAAAGGGGTCAACAACTGGGAGAAGGACTAGTTCAGTCGTGTACGAGGTCCAAATCGCGTCAGCTCGCCCCTTTGTTAACGAGTGATCCAGAGCCAGAGGCAGCTGACGGGGAGCAAGCACTCCCAGAGTTGAAGGCAGAGAAACGGGATGAGGGGGACCAGGTTGTAGAACGGCCTGACCTCGTAGCACTAGAAAGCGTACGCCGTCCCAACGAGCCGGCGAAAAAGGCGGAGGAAGACGGGATCATTAAAAGATCTCTCGTAGCTCCGACGTCACGTAATTTTGATCGTCTGCTGCGAGTAGACAGAGTGTCTTTGACAGTCGAGCAGAAGAGCGACCCTAGTGTGTCAGGGTTTCGCGGTACAGCTCAGGAGATTGCTAGGACCAATGTGACGGGGCATGAAAAAGGCGGATTGTTTTATCGGCGCTATAAGGACCGCATTTTCACGTCTAGAAATCACGTGAAAATCGATCACTATGACTTCAGCGTAAGAAACAGGAAAGGCAAATTTAACGGCAATGCCGATGGGTTGAGCAGATTTTTCTGATATCACCAAAAGCGGTAGGGATGATCTCAGAGGTCTTCGTCATCCACGGGAATGAGGATCAAAGTGGGGGCACTTCGTTAAAACCCCAAAAGACCTCACAAATTGCGAAGAGTTTTTGTCTTTTGTATTTTGTTCATTGTGACCTCGTTGGAAAAATGAGTTTTGTTTTGGCGACAGCGGGTCAATTCGCATTGTTTTGGCAAATTATGGTAATCCGTAATCCAGTCTGGCGGGTCTCTGGCGAATTCCGAGCGTTTGACTGCGGTGTGGCGTGGTGTTGTGTGGGACGTTTCCGCTAATGCCTCCGTTGTAAGAGGTTTGGGAGTTTGTTGGGTGCTTGCAGCGTCTTCTCAAGGCCTACTCCAAGCCCACCTCTTCAGGCCAGCGATTGTACCACCGGCCTTTCGAGGTTTCCCTGGCCCCGGAGGGGCTGTTAAGAATGGAACCTTCGGCGACCTTCTTCCGAGTTTCAACGCTGCGGAAACGAGTCATGATCTGTCCGGGAACGTCGCCTGCTGGACGGGGCCTACGCGAAACGAGTCCCGACGAGTACGGAACCGTCGCCTACGTGTCTGCGCCTGCGGAGACAGGTCTCAACGCGTCCGTGACGTCAACGGGACGTGTGTGCGTGCGTGCGGCTTGGTGCGCTCCGGAAGGGGAGAGAGGCACTGGCCTAACTGCGGAGAACTTTGGCTACGACGCACTGCTGGCTACGACGCGGCGGACCTTGCTACGACGCACTTGACGGCGGGTTGCTGCTGCGCACTTGCTGCCCTGGCGGGGAGTGAGGGAGAAAACGGACCCTATATAAGGCGGAGCGTGAGGCTGCTCCAGGAGTTCTCTCGGATTTGACGACTGTATCGCAACCATGTAATTAAACCGTTCGTTACGTTACCAATTCTCCCACCTCCACTGGACCCCTGGGTTCTTCACTTCGGGGAATGGTCGTCGTCACGAGCCAGGAAGCTCCCGGACGTGCGGCATAAACCCCGCCTCTAACAGTGGTTTAAGTCACCAGGCTCGATCTAAAATGGACCGTAAAAATCGACGCCTGCACGTAGCAATCTAGACTTTTCGTCAAAGGTGTATTTCACATGAGTCGTGTTGTTTTTTTTTGTAAAGTTACAAAGCGTAGTTTTCTTTCTGTAAAAAATAAGGCCAATAAACTTGCCAGGGTCTACGGCGGGCAGCGACGCAGACGACAGGGGTTCAGTAGCGGGGTGTGTTTGGCGTTCGTATTGATAGATGGCGCTACCTCCTTATCGCGACGGCTCGTGACTACCATGGTTTATTAAAATGAACATAATCTTTTTGAAATGTACCTTCGGTTAAAAAATAAATGCGAAGAATAAAAGCAAAACTTAAAGTAAAAAAACGCGTCTGCATAACGACGGCGCTTTTGCTGCCAACGGATGTCGTCTGCGTGTCGTCTGCTTTCTTTCGCTGGTCGGCTGCACCTTCGGACGCTGCTCCAGACGTCATCTATCAATATGAACGCCAAACATACCCCGCTAGTGGACTTGGTCATCTGGGTCGCCGCCCGCCATAGACCCTGGCAAGTTTCTTGGCCTTATATTTTACAGAAAGAGAACTACGCTTTGTAATTTTACAAGAAAAAACCGACCGGTGAAATACACCTTTGACGAAAAGTTTAGATGGCTACGTGCAGGCGTCGATTTTTACGGTCCATTTTAGATCGAGCCTGGTGACTTGGACCACCCTATATATAAGGTAACACCACCGGTTTTGTTGTAGGCTTTTCCCTGACGTGTTCCTCCGTGTTCCGAAGTCTTTTCAAAAGACCTTCTGCCACCCCCACCAGAAGGTTTCGTGGATAACCACTCCAATTAGACTTACCTGAGAGCCGAAACTTGTCACGATCTTATGCTCGCACGACTAGTGATAACGCTGCCCGTAGGCAACTTACCACTATACCTCTCTTCACCACCTTTGAGTGACTGAAGTCATATGGCAATACTCCATTCTTACTTCGGCAGTAAAACTAACCGCACTTGTTCTCCCTTAAAGTCAAACTTCATGTTCAAATACTGCATGCCGCCTTCCACTGTGGCCTCTTTTGTGAATTTCAACCCACATGAACGCGCTTCAAACGTTTCTAATATTTCTGTTACCATCACCTTCTGACTGAGTTCGGAACCCTTCCGACTGAGTTCAGAACACGATCGTAAATAACGGTTTCTGCTCTTGAGCCATGAAAAAAGCTGTCTCACTGTGCTGGCTCGTGCGCTGAAAGAGGCAGCTTCAGAAGCCAATAGTTCGCTAGTACCTAGACTTGCATGTACTCGATATCGTTAGTGTTGGTGCTTGCCAGATGCTGCGTTGGCACGAATAAATCACCGCACGATCCTTAAGAAACCATGCACATGCAAAGCTCGTGTTTTTTTTATTATTGTTATTGAATTCAGCATTCGACTGGAGGCCAATGGGCACAGCTCAAAATGGCCGTCTATGAGGTTAAGAGCAAGTATAGTTACCGATTTTATGCATCGATTGGGACTTCTCAAAAATCCAGATGGCGCGGACGGTGGAAAAGCAATGAGGCGGCACCCTCCGCTTCGTGAAAGAGTTCCCACAAGACGATGTATCATCACCGGAGAGCCAAGTCTGTTCCGCGAATTCCCACGCGTGCGAGAAACATTCGGAATTTGTTTTCAGACTCCACGAGCAAGAGTATTGACTACACCAAGAACAGGAGCAGACGTAACGACGAAACAACAACAAGAATAAATAAGAAAGAAATTCGACAACGACATTAGGCGCGGAGGTTAAAACATTACGCCGCCACTCGCTAAGCCTCATGAATAGAGAATGAGGACGGCAGAGGGCTTCCCGTCGATCGACGCTGCCAGAGCCTCTGCCTCCCCTCTCTTCATCTTCTTTCCTCCACCGCCTCTCTGTTCTGATATCAAAGACCTCACCCGTTTCCAGAGTGTCACGAAGAGAGCTATACCCTCCGTTCACCCCCTAAGCCGCGGTGGAGGCTACGTGCTCTTTTGGACCAGTCATACGCATGTCTTTCGCCACGTCATCAGGCTCCCGCCCATACCCACCCGCAGAGAGTGGGGTCACGTGATCAAAGATAGGCGGTTGATTGGTCCGGCTACTGCGTACCTTCCACCGCACTGTCAGGTTAGGAATGAGCGGAGTTAAACACGTTCTCCTTCTCTCTCTCTTTCTTTCTACCCAACTCCCTCGACCTCACCATCCTTTTCCCATTTCATTTAGATTAGCTTTACTTTATAATTCCCAACCATGCTTTTTCGGCACCAGATTGGATTGCTCCGGGCTCTGTTCTCGCCGTGTAACCGAGTTGTAATAGAGTGGAAGTAACAGCCGAGAGAACGGAGAGGCCACACGAAGTACAAAGCTCGGTTCCGTTGATTAGTGTGATTTAAACAACCGGAAGGACCTGCGCGCGCGTACGTCTTTCGTCAGTTTTTATACTGTGTGCGTGTTTTTTTCTCGTTTGTTTGTTTTTGACACAAATTTGGAGGAGGGGAAGGGAATAAGGTAGAATTAAAAGGAGAAAATAACCCCCGTTGGAAATGTGGAAACAGCCAGGAGAAGTGCTTTGGGTTTAAATTACGACATTCCAATTCAAGACGTAGGTAGGGGAAAGTGGCTGATAGCGTGTCGTCACTATTTGGGGAGTAAAAGAACAAAACAAAAAAAGGAAATCAAAAGAGCGTAAAAAAAAAAAGAGAAGGAAGGTGGATAGCTGAACAACGCGACTTTAGGCAAGGAATGCTAAGCGCTGTCCGGTGGACTCAAAAAGAAAATACCGTATAGTACGATGAGTTAACGAGTTGGCGTCAACTTTAATTGTGTCATTTTGTTTTGTTTTGTTTTTTAGCTTGGAGTCTAGTTGATTAATGGGCTTCGCTTAGTTCGCTCGGGTTTCGATTGATGCACAAAGGTTGTTTTGTCGAATTTAGATAGTTCGGAATGATCAATGAGACGCCTGTACGACCATTCTAAAACAAATGAAACATTATATTCCTAATTGAGTTTAGATGTGTTCAAGCTATAAAGTTCGACAGTTCAATCTTGCGTAGACTAATCAGTTGTCATTAAAGTATCTATTTTTTATGTGTTGGGTTGTTTAATGACACCTGGGTGGATTTTGTATTTTCATCTAATCATATTTAATTTATATTTATTATACCCTTAAAGCACCCATGGGTCTTTACATAAGGGAGGCAAATAAAATACAACAGATTCAAGACAGTAAAAAAGAAGCAGACAAAACAATTTCAAAGGTTGCTATGCGTTCAAAAGAAAAACTAAAGCAGTTCTGTATTCGAAAAAAAAATTGTATTGTTTTAATAATTTGATCTCCAGGATCGCGAATATCAAAATTATATTCAGATTGACGCGCCAAGTAGCCAGAACAGCACTTTCAAAATAGCGCTGATGTCCCACCTTCCCGGTGAGTTCGGTGAGAGGAGGGAATCGTGGCGTATTATGAGACGATAGCAAGAAAGCTAAACGACTGGCCGCCGCCATGTCTTTGCTCGTGCTGACAAACCCTTGCAATGGACCTTTTCCCAGTAAGCTTCTGCGCATGCGTTACACTCCAGCGGTATCGTCATTTTTCGCAGGGCACCGTACCGGTGTCCTGCGAAAATGGCGACAACAACTTTGTCAGCATCTATCTTCGCGCGTATTTTAGTGTATTTTGACGCATTTAGTATCGGGTATTAAAATCACTGAAAACCGATACAACGGCACGATGTCAATGTGTTTTGACGGGCGGCGGCATGTTGGACTGCTCTTGATTTGTAGCTCCGATGAAATGGAAAGGAGCTTCCTTCTATACAGGTCGATCGGCTCATGAGTGCAAGGTTTTCCGCTGAATTCGATTGTTGAAGCTGCAGAGGGCCCTTAAAAATAAATTCAGAGGTGTTAAAAGAAATGTTCGTGAACGCCAAAAAATAAGACCTGCCGTCATCCTTTACATTCACGCGGTCTCTCATAACGTTAAAAAAAAAAGTGGCTGAACGTTACGACGCTTTCGGCGTCCTTTCAGCCCCTAATACGCTCTCTGTGTTATGATCCTGAGGGGAGAGCGACGAATGCAAGACAAAAACATCAGAACAAGTTTGTGGAATGTCGAACCTCTGTTGTTTATGACATACCGCTTTCCTGCGGTGGCTCCTACAGGCCGATGTGTGAATGAATGATCGCGCGAGAGAGCACGCTGCCTCCTTAAAACAGTCACCGTCTGGGCATTTGGCTGTGCATTGCAGCCGATGTGTGTGCACACCAGTGTTCAATGACATTGCTATACTGGGGCGTCACAGCAAAAAGACTACCTGGGAAATACATGACGCGTATGTTATAAAAACAAAGGGTGCAGATAAGTGTATCAGTGAACCTTCCTTGACAGCCTGACAGATAGAAGAAGCGTTTGTTTTTAGATAGAAGAGTGGGCACGTGGAAAATGATGTGGGGTGTTTCAAAGTGTGTTTAGGACAGTGTTTTTCTAAATAAAAATTCTGTTGCCAGTGCGCCTTGTGTTGTCGTCTTCTTTACTCTGTCCCAGTTTTTGGCGCTTTTCTTTCATACCATGAACCAACTGGCCCAACTCACCATTTTGTTTCTCTTCAATCCTCCTTTGTCCGTCGAAACGTCAACCGGTAGATCCGGAGGGGTCGATCTCGCTCGAGGACGGTATCCTACTCGCACGGAAATCGTTGATCAAAATGGTAGTACCGCGCGGTCCTGGGTAGTAATTATTCGAAAAATTTACGAGCATCTCTTCCCAGTTTTGGTTCGGAAAACTTCAACCTTCGAGAAGACTCAGAGGCTCGATTCTCGTCGGAGGACGGCATCTTGCCCTTCAGCTAGACTGGTTGATCGGAGTGTGGTATCTTTGGCGAATATCTCTTTCGAGTTTCGGTTCGACTTCGAAACTCTTGAAGTTTCGCTCCAGATTTTGAATTAGGCCCATCGCAAATAGATCGCGATCTTTAGATTTAATCTTCAGCCTAAACTGAATATTTCCTCACCCGAGAATGCGCGGTTTGCAAGCCCGCGCGTCGGAGCACGTCTAAGCAACCCTTATGGGCTATGTTTGTGGCTCCAGGTCCGAACAAAGTAATCGAACCCACAAGGATGTGTCCCGCTCAGGTCCTATGAGGCTCCGGCCGCGGACAGAGCCGTGTATTCCTCAATCTCCCCAGATGTTCTAGGGGCCCCGGCCCCAAACAATAATAGGAGAAAAAAAAGGGGGGAAAGAAGTGGCGGGGCTCAAGCCCCAGGTTTGCACCCGCACGAGTTGTAACCTCCACGCCCTTCTACAGATGCCGAAAGACGTGAGCGAACTCAGGCGGACAGTCGAGACCCTCGCTACCACTGTAGCAGGCTCGCTACCCGTCTACCGCCGCTCGCCACGGAGGAAGTCGTGGTCCCACCGGATGACACCGACAGGGAAGATTTCTCGGGGCCGGACTCCGACCTGCTGGAGCCACACTCCTGGCTGGGAAAACCGACTGAGGGACAACCGCGGCTGGTGGATCCCAAGGTCCTGGAGTTCGTCTATGAGCACTGGACTCCCGAGGGTTGCCTCGAGCGGCGCAGTGCGGATCTCGCAAGCTTTCCCCGACCTCGACTCTCCTTCGCCACGGTGCCTGAGTTTAATCCAGAAATGAGGGCATTGGCGAAGGAGAAGAGGAGCCTGGAAGGGGGGCCCATCACCGCTCAGGACCAGGCCCTCAAGGAGTGCCAGGACTCCATGGCCGCGGCTTTGGGACCACTGGTGACCCTCTTAAGGAGGACCTAGAGCAGGAGGGGATCGGGCGATGGTGGCGGCCCACGTAGGACCCACCATTGCCCAACTGGGGCGCCTCTTTTCAACGCTTATTCGAGAGCACCGAAGGTGCACCATCACGAGGATTTCGCCAGAGCTTCGTCAGATGGTGGCCCAGGACGGTGAGGACGAGGGGTCCGCCATGCTGTTCGGGGAGGGGGGGGAGGGCTTTCGGGAGCAGTTTTGTACTCGGAACGAAACTCTGAAGGTACTCCGAAAAGCCTGGGAACCCCTACAACCTACGGCCATCTGCCTTCTGAAATCGCGGTCACACTGCTCCTCCTGCAAAAAACGCGGCGTTCGCTGCAGACATGATGACAGAGTTATCTTCCGACACACCTGGAGCGTGTTCCAGGCATGTTTGCATCATGCAAATGTACGCTTCGAACATGTCTGCAGACAGGTTTTGTGTGATCTATCGTCATTTGTAAGATGTATAAGCAGCGTGAGTGCAGCTTACCGATAAAACTGCGTCTCCTTGCGCAGCTTCCTCTGCGAGACTGCTGCAGTCGGACGAGCCCGTGGTGCGATACAAGTTAAGAGCGCTTCATACAAACACCGCCACGTAACCGAGCCCGGCATAGAATGACCCCGCGGATCAACCACGGAAAAACAATGCAGAGAGCAAGACGCGTCTGCTCCTTGCGCAGGAGTCGCGGTGACGTCAGAAAGACGCTGAGCTCTGATTGGTTTTGATTGAAAGAATATATAGTGGGTAAACCTGAATTCTAGATGCCTCAAGATCTACCCACCGTTTTTCTTTTCTTTTTTTCAGTCAGTCAATAAGAGTTTGTCGTTCTGACATCATCGCAACCCCTGTGCAAGAAGCAGACGAACTTTGCACTTCGCGTAGCCATGACAACTTAAGATAACGTCATGGCGACGTGCGCCTCGGCAGCGTACTCTTTGCGTATCGCGGAGGAACAGTGGCTATGGTCACTCACAGCTTAAAAAACACGACGCGTGCCTATTATAGATGGTCACGCTTCTTTCTTCGTGATTGGTTCTTGGCCATTCTTAGCTTCTAATGCCACCATCTGATTGGCTGCGGAGGGATAATGAGATGCGTGAGACTCGCCACGCCCTGCGCTTCTTAAGCTGTCGGCGGCTAAAGAAATATAAATAAGGTGTGGGTAGAATTTCTGGCGCATTCTCAACTCGTATCTGACCGTACAATATGACAAGGAGCGAACAGGGAATTTAAATTGCACCGGATGTCGCGTCCAAATCGCGGCTATAGTGTAATGAAGCGATACGTTACGCGTAGGTTCGATCATAAGTTCAAGGGGTGTGCGAATATCGCTTCGAATCAATAGCGCCTCGTCATCCCCGCAGCTTCAACGCTGTAACCGGAGCAGGTGTACCGCAGCTTTCCTTTCTGCTGCCAAGGATATAAGCGATGAAGCGCTATTTAATTTGAACCTATAGATTTACGCATCTCAACTTATAAATACCCAATAAAACGAAACAGGAGAAAAATAAAAACGTGGGATAGGCGCAATGCCCAGTATTAATCTCCACTCCAACTACGTTAGAGCTTGTTCCTATCGGTATGCACTCGGTGCACGACGTGCGTAAACTCGCCACATCGATGGCAATTGGAACCGAGCGGTCTGTGATGTTTAAACATGTGCACGCAGCACTCGAGGACAGGTGAGCCTTCGAACCCTCGATAACCCCGATCAGCATTGGGCCATTGTTCTTACCCAGAACCAGACGGCAATAGACAATAAAACGTCGCGTGCGGCTAGGTGAGATAACGGTGTTTGAAGATACTATGCTCTCTACATCTTGCTTAACCCCCAGCAAACCACGGGCTCTTTGTTGTCGTAACAGAAGCAAATTTTCCACCACTTATCAGCGTTTATGCCTGTAAAGAGTCCGATGAGATCATGAACGCGTGACTGTGATGGTATTTAGAATAGCTGGATGCCGCCTTTGGATCCTTGTGAGATCGAGGCAGACAATGTGGCGGTGACGACAAGGCCCGTTTAAGCTAGCTTGCAGAGGAGCTGCCTTTGTCGTTCCTAACTGTACATCTTCAAATCTTTGACGCCACGTTTCTGCGGTGGCGCTGCGGTCGGCACTGTGCATCTGCACATGCTTTATATCACGCTAATCTGGCTTCTGCACACGCGCCCATACCTGGTGGACAAACGTGGACATGTTTGTAAACGGCGGTGTACAGAAGTCGAGACTTTCCGTGCCGGCGACCACAAGCATGGCAGAGTCCACGGCATCTCCCAAGCGGGGCAACGAGGCCTTTGGAGATACCGCAGGACCAGCTGCCCACCGCAAGCTATGAGGGGTTTAATTAAAACTTTGGATTAGGCTATAGTTGGTTCATTGTGATCTGGAGGACTTAAAAGCGCAAAAAACACGGATGAGGAAGAGACATACATCTAGCGCCAGTCCGTGTTGTGTATGTCTCTTCCTCGTCCGTTGTTTTTTTTTTTTCGCGCTTTTAAGTTTTTTAGATCATTATGAGGGGTTGATTTTGTCCCAGGACGTGAAGGCCTCCTGTGGCAGGAGCTCAGCTACTTCGTCAAGGCGAACGTATAGGACCGGCGGCCCTGCTTTCACATGCCGCTTTACGTTAACTCGCCACTGATGATGCAAGAGTAGCATAGAGACGTTTCTCAATTAGTCTATACAAACTGTTTTGGCTAACTTGTGCCAAAACTTAAAGAAGGCTGGTGCACGATAGCGCTGCCGAACGAACGCAAAAATTGTTCACAGTACTATATAGACCAGTGTCTGCTCTGCTCTATGAGCGCCGCCATGTTTCTTTATGCTGATGCTATAACACAAAAAAAGATGCGGTTTTTTTCGTACGATTGTTTTTTTTTTTTTGAAATTTTGCACATATTCGTGGTTTAAGAACGCCATAAATCCGTAGTTATGAAGCTTCAAGATCAACAACGATGCCAAGACTGCCCTAAAGAAGCGAACATCTTGTTTTATGTGCAGCCCCTCTCTTCACAAGAGCCAGCGTTTGAGATTATTATTTCCCATTTTTATGGCTAGGGGCTAGGATTTCAGACACTGGTGTATACGGAGACAACTTGAGGGAGATTATCAGATGAGAGTGAGGGGACGTCAGAGCGCCGACTCTGATTGGAAGAATTAGAGGGTAGAAGCAAAGGAAAGAGCCTCCCTCTCTACCCAGTCTTTCTCCACTAGAGCGAACAAGAGCGTCGTCTGATGCTCGCACAGTCTCTCACGTTCAACCCACGGGATAATTAACACCCGTTAATTTGCTAACTTTCTAAGTATCAACTTGTGCGCAAACTCTCCAATACAAATAGTCTTGTCTGAATGGTGGATTTTGAGTTCGAAGCGAATTCGAAGCGAATAGCGGTTTGGGGCGAATATTTTCGATTCGAATATCGAATAGTTTTCCCACGCTTTTCACTACCACTAAGGTAGCAATTTGGGCCAGTTGGTTCATGATCACATAAAAAATCGCCAAAACAAAACAAAAAACACAAGGACGAGGAAGTAGACAAGCGCTTTTTCTCCATTTACTTCCTCGTCCTTGCGTTGTTGTTGTAGCTGTTGTTGTTGTTGCTGTTTGCGCTTTTCTAGGTGCTTTCACTACCATTGCATAATGCTTAAACGAAAACCCAGCTAAACCTGTGAAGGTTGTTCCACTTGTTCATTTATGAGCTAAGTTTGATCTCTCCATATTTATGAACTGTGACCTCAGAAGGTCTGGTGTCTTGGGATGGCAAGTAAGCGACGGATTTGACATAAAATGAATCCTATAAAGATGGCCAACTATGCCCAATTGAATGAATTTACAAATCTTGCTCTATAAAATATTCTTTCTTTAATCTCGAGTTAAAAAAGAATGAATAGCGCATGATGAACGCAGGTTGTAAGGACATCTCTGCCTAATATAGTGTACTCTTGCATAACAGTTCAATTTTGAAACTTTTACTACAATGTAGATATACACATTCACAAAGTTTCCATTTATTTTAAAATACGGTCGGCACGGGTGGACCAGCCCGCTTTGAATGTATGCTTTTCTTCCAAGCATGTAATTACGATATTCATACTTTTTCAAGTGTTTATCGCGGCGGGTTGTCCCGTTGAGTGCGCTTCTTACCGAGCATCCATGTAATGCAGAGAAGCAACACCCGCGGAGCTCGATTCTGTTGGTATTGCTTCTCCGCAGCGCAGCAGGTGCTTGGTAAGAAGCGCACTCAACGGGGCTAACCCGCCGCAATCAACCCTTCGAAAAACGTAAATAGTGCAGTTCTTCTCGAAGCGAATATCAAATAGTTGTATTATTCGGAACTACTATTCGAAATTTCGAATATTCGCACAACCCTAAATACAAAGGTTCTCAAGGGTGTTCAGAAACCGTCTAATCGTGTCGGTTCCATCGAGGTAGACTTTAAGTGTATAATTTTCCGGAACTTAAAAAAAAAAAATCCCGAGGGAAAAGTATCCCACGTGACTGCCCGCTAGCGAAGTGCGATCGATGCTAGTGCCCGTTGTCAATGAAGTTATAAATTATAGAATTGATCGCGATAATTCATGACTATAAAATAGCTATAGCTTGGATGTAGCTATCTCTTTTTAATTAATCATCCTGCACCCGTTACGTTCCCGATTCAATTTTTTGTTACGCGAGGGTTTGATTTGTTTATATGGGCCGTTATGCCAGGGGGAAACTCGAAGATTTCAGAAACTGCACCAGTGTCGTTTTTACATATATATATATATATATATACAGGGTTCTTCCATGGCGGGACGGCAGTGACATGCTGAACTCACACACTCAGACTGGCCACGGCCACCGCTCACTAACTGAGCTGCGCCTCGACGCACTCAGCTTTCTGTTGCGTCGACGGTGATGGACGCTGTCGATTTTGGTGCCTGCGCACGTGGCAGACGCCAGTCGCCGATCGTCCAGATTCAGCAGGTCCGCGCACCGCCACGTCATTGTTGTCTATCATCGCTATTGCCGCCACTGCCTCCAGAGCAAAAGGGTGGCGCCGGCGTGTTACATATTGCTTTTCTTTCTCTGTCCCCGCGCGCCGCCGGCAGGCCCGAGGGGGAGGGGGGGGGGTGATAAACAGACAAGACGGCCCAGGCCGAACAAGGAAACGAACGCTCCCCCCCCCTTCCCGGTAATGTTCACATAAAGCTTCTGGGGAGAACCTGATACATATATATATATATATGTATATATATATATGTACATATATAAATTGTTTTATTACACTTTTGGCAGAACCAGTATCGTCATCTTCAATTCATACATTCAAATGTTTAGGTCTTCTTTGACTAACATATATGTATTGTATATCCTAAACAAAATGTCTGCTGTGAGCTTTGTTAGTTTTTTTGTAATTTACATTTCTTTTATTTGTTACTGAGTTGTATTGCTACTACCTATGTTATTATATCATATTAGCTGATTTTATAAATTATTACCCACATATAATACTGTATAATGACATCGTTGAGCGGCCATTAGCATCTCAGAATGTGTAATTCTTTTTCTGTGCATCACAATCAAGGCAATCATGAGCACATAAAATAAAGTAATGATTATTATTGTGCTCAAAATAATTATGGTAGTGATAATGATAGTTATAATAAATTAACAGTATTTTGTGTGCGTTTTGTGTGCGTTTTAAGGGGTATGGAAACGAAACTTCAGAGCTAATTTTATTGCTTAGGTATATACCACGTCGCATCAGCACCTGAGAAACATCAGTCTTTCGTTTGTAAACACGAGAAAATGTAATTTTAAAACGAATAAAATGATTTCCCACTTGCACCTGGTAATTGGGGGGCCAAAGCTTTGTTCGTGGATCGTGACGTGTTGCTCCTCCCGATGAGAAATTCCAAAGCGTGTGGATCCGTCTCGCGCGTCCGTCGTCTCTCGGGCGGCGGTGAAAACCGATCGCCTGTACGGTGACCATTTTCGCGATGAAGACTATGAAAGGCGACCCACTGTCCTCGGGAATCTGGGCCTTCCTACCAAGAACATTCAGTTGGCACCAGGGGAGGGCTGTGCCGACTATTTTTTTTTTCCACGAAAAGAAAAGAAGAAGAGCTCAGCGAACCGCACGAAAACGAACAAACTGGTAAGTGAGCACGCTGTTAATAAAACTCCCAATAACGCATACTTCCATGTTGGCCAATCATTACTAAATGCGAAGCATTTCTTGGCGACACCAACCCCCTTCAGATTTTGTCGGGCGGACGGTCTGTCTGTCGGATGGTTCGTACGGTTCTAGCCCAAATCGCCTGTCCGTCACCATCTGCGAGAGTGACTACTCGTCCTCGCTGGCATCTCCTGAGTCAACTTGGCAGTCGAAATCCTCGTCCTCTCGTGTTCATAGAACATGGCAGAACGCACCGCGGACTTCAAGGGCCGAAATGAACACGTCACGACGGTCGTCGTGCGGCTGTGCAGTCCTCCGCCACTCCGAAACGCGAAATTGTAACACGCGAGAGCCACCGCGTGTCGGCGCTCATAATCACGTCAGCCTTTGACTGTGCTGAGGAGCCTGACGCCACGATTGCGACGGAGTTCCTATGACGCATCGCACGCCTCGATGGCCGATTTCGAAGCGCTTGCTAAAATCGGACGCTTGGAATGAAAAATATAGCCATCCGCTCTAAGTACGAACGTGCGATTCTCATTTAGGGATATCATAGGTCATATTCCACCGATTTCGGAAATGTTTCCGCATATTTTGATTTTCGTTTCTTTGCCCCTTTAATGAAAGCAGGTTTAAACGATATTCTTCTTTATTTCTTTTTTTTTTAATTGGGAACCATCCGGACGTTTTCTGAAGAAAATAAGGGATCCTTCTTCACACGTCGACTCTTATCAAAATAAACATGGAAGTTTTATTGTTAATCTCAATATTAAAAATTTTATCTTTCAGTCATCGGCTTTTGACGAGAGTAACTCCCGTCTAAAACGGATGACTGAAAAAAAAAAGGATTATTTTAGAAAAAATAAAAAAAAACTCGAAGTCTCTTTTTACTGAGGCAAGTAGGTAAACAACACGAAACTTATACTTCAGAAACCACCTGGAGATATTATCGCGCAACGTTCCTGCTCCTCTCTGACTTTCAGCACACCTATTCTAAAAGGGCTCACCAACTTCAGGAACACCAGAGGCGTAGCGCAACCACAACTGCTGTAAACGCAATTGCGCTGATCCCAGCAAAAGGAGCCACCCCGCTAAGGATGAAACTGGGCTTAAAGAGCGTCTCCGTGACCGCGAGTTCAAAACAGCTCTGTGTCGAGTGATTAATGATCCGCGTTAGTCGTCCCACAAACGTGATCATCTTTTCGGGATTTTCGACGCGACTCTCTGCGGCTTCCAAAAATTGTTGATCGTCTTTGCGGCCGTTGCCTCTGTCGTCGCGAGCATTCTTCGGCTTCTGTTTGGTGTCCGCGCATTTAGAACGGCGGCGTCGAAGGAAGAAGCGCGCTCCCCATTTTCTTGAGCTGTAGATAGGTTTCTTCGCGTAATTTATGGGCCTAGCAGGACCAACGTTGCTTCCGCGTCGCGGGATTACGCTCGGAGTCTCCGCAAATGCGGGCGGCCTTTAGCGAAGATGCGCTCTCTTCCTCCTCCTGTTCGTCAGCTCGTTCTTATTTGAGAGTAGATTGGGTTAGTTTGAAATCTAATAACGTAAACAAAAAACTTCGCTTTTCCTTTTCTTTATTCAGCTAGCAAAAATTTGTTGTGGCTCTATTCGTTCTATTTACTACACTCGCACAGAATCCGCTAGCGATGCGAGCACGCTGTTATTAGGAAGTTATTGCAGATCGTTTTCCCTACTCCACTACGCTCACCCCAACGAAGACGCCGCTGGTACATGTGCGCGCCGCTGGCTTTGAGTCCAGAGTTCCGGATCTCGTAGCGGGTGGCGGAGAGCGTTGCGGGACGGAAGAAGCCGCCTACGAAAACTCTCTATCATGCAGTGTTATCATAATAGAGAAAACTCTCTATTATGCAGTGTTATTATAATAAAGAAAACTCCCTGTTATCCGAAACACGAGCACGGAAGCTCATGGCCGAAAGTCACGTGGCTACATCTGACCGCGTTTGTTTTTTTCGGTTTTGCGCCGTATGAAGCAGTCTACGACGACGACGAATTTGCGTGCACCGTTTTGTCGTACGATTGTTTCGCACTTATATCCCTTCCGCTCGCCGTTCTACGCTTGAATATCTATTGGCTGGTACCACGAACGACGGTTTCGAAGTAGCGGTTCTATGTCCGCCGTGCGCCGCCATCACGTCGTCCAATCCGCGGTACGTCGCCACATTGAAAATTACGTGATCTGTGCAACAATTTGTTTTCTCGATTTACCTATATGCAGCTTTTTGGAAGCCACAAAAATAAAGCTCGTATATATATATATATATATATATATTTTTTTTTTTATTTTTTTTAAATATCGAACGTGGGTTACAGACGATTCACGACTTTGAATATATTTGGTACGCATAGTTTCAACGCCACGTGACCATGGAAACGAGAGTGCGCTCGACTGAAACTAACCAATTCTCGACCGGCTGGTTTCGGGCGGAAAGAAAACGAATTTAGAACCGCAAATTATGTTTTGGGTAGTTGGACTCTTATAAGTCATGGTGAAATAAAACCTCGGCGAGCATAAATACTTTGTCAGTGTCCCTTTAATCTGTTTCACACAGCACCGTTTTCTTCATTACGTTCCGTTACGTCACGAAAGCTTATGACTGCTTAAGACACACGTCACCGGGACATATTTGTCTCATATCAAGCGGGACTACCAGTTCAAGGTGATAGCCCGGCACGGGACATTTGAGACACGAATGTTTCGGTGACTTATAAGTTGTTCGTCTCACACAAGTACGTTTTTCTACGTTATGTTACGTTACTACCCCTTACGACCGTTTATGTCGCGAGTCATTGGGACAGCCGTGCTTTGAATGAAGCGTGGTGACAAGTTCAAGGAGCGGCTTTGGCTACGTGCGAAACATGAATGTCCCGCCCGGTGACTCCTCACGTAACGTAAGAAATCGCAAGCAAACGCCCCTGTGTGAACCGACCTATACGTAACGTAAGAAAACGTAAGGAAACGGCGCTCTGTGTGACCGAGCCTTAATTTCGTCCGCAGCCGGACGCTCTGCCTCTGCGCGAGTTGGAATACGTCCATGGACCGTTCAGACACTTGCGTTTGCTTGCGACCGAGTTCTTGTGATCTATTACGAGAGAACATACTGTCACGTTGTCGCCATCTATGAGGTGACCCCAGAACTGCATTTCACTAAAGCGAAATATTTTGCAGTACTTGCGAGATCGAATGTTCATGTACTATCTATGGCAAATGGTCATTTATAACATTGGCAAATATTTTTTAAGCCAAGAAAGGACGAATGATGCGCGAGAAAAATGGGAAATATACGAAACTGCCAAGTGTTCCAAGGCTACCCAATAGATGGCGCCAGTGTGTTCTCTCGTCGTCGGGCTCCGGTGCAGATGAAGTTGAACCAGGTTCATTGCCAAAGAGTATGCGACATAGAAAGTGTAAGAGCAACTTAGGTGCTAAGGTAGAGCAGACATAACAAACATAAACATGCAGGGAGGTAGGAACGGGCTAGAAGGGGACGAGATAGAAGAGCAACTAAGGCAGAAGGATTTAATGGTATATGGTTTAGTTGAAACTCATCTTAGAGACGCGGAGCAACCCCCTCGCGATCCTGATTACGCATGGGAACAATGCAATAGAACGGAGGGCAGCAAAAAAAAAGGCAAGTTTGGAACATTTAAAAAAAGGTTCAAATTGGGATAGAGTTAGAGATAGATAGAGATAGATAGAGATAGAGTTATAGCTAAAAAATGAAAGCCGTTTACAACTCCCTGTAACGCCGAATTAGAGCGCAGCTCTTGAGGAGGAGGGGAAGGCAGGGGGGGAGGGTCACGTGGCCTGGGGGTCACGTGACCTCGAGGGCGGGGGGGGGCGGAGAAGATTTTCCGCTAAATTTAGCGGGGAAAATTTTCCACTAGATTTAGCGGGAAAATTTTTCCGCTAAATTTAGCGGGGAAAATTTTCCGCTAGATTTAGCGGGGAAAATTTTACCGCTAAATTTAGTGGGGAAAATTTTCCGCTAGACTTAGCGGGAAAATTTTCCCGCTAGATTTAGCGGGGAAAATTTTCCGCTAGATTTAGCGGGGAACATTTTCCGCTAGATTTAGCGGGAAAATTTCCGCTAAATTTAGCGAAGTACCATCATGCACCGCGCGGTTACGCCGACGGCGACGGCGACGGCGACGCCGCTCGAGCCGGAAACGGGCACCAAAGAGCTGCGCTCTAAAAGGGCTTTAGCAGGGGAATAGGTCTTTCTTGGATTTGTGTGTACCTATGGACAGGAGTAAATGTAAATAGGAGAACAGTAAAATGGTAGATTGTATTTCAAAATACGTTATTGAACTAGGTACACATCGCGAAGTAATTATTCTAGGGGACATGAATGCCCATTTAGAGAGCCTGGACGGGTACACAGATTCAACAGGAAACATGCTACTGGAGATGTGTGAAAGACGACTTATGTTTATGCAATACAGGTGAAAAGTGCGACGGGCTAATAACATGGGAAACGGGTAGTTTACATTCTTCAATAGATTACGCACTGATGTCAAATAAAATGTATAGAAGGCTAGAGACAACGAAAATACATAAACAGGCCGGGTTCAAGAAGCCTCGGTAGTGATCACAAACAAATTAAGCTGGGCTTTATTATCGAAATAAACGCAGGAACAGAGCAAGATAAACAACCAGACCAAACATTTTATACAAAGAAGTAGTTTTAAATAGTCGTTAAGCAAATAGAGGAGATAATTTCTGGGGATACTTAAACGGATTGGAGTTACACAAGGCTAAATAAGCTATTCGAACAAGATCTGTCTAAAGTATGTAATAAAAGAAGGGGAAACGAAGACGTAAACCTAAGAGCTGGCGGGATAATGACATAAAGAAGGCAACAGAAAAACGCCAAGAAGCTTCCAGAAATCACAGATATCGTAAGTGAAATTGGGAACCAGAAAGTGAGGTAAGCAAAAAGTGGGATAGATTCCTTAAAAGTAGATGAGAGGCATAGTGCTTGATTAATGAACAAATTTCAAAGGGAGGGATCGCAATGACTGTCTAAATTAAATTCTTAAAAAGCTAGAAAGGTAGTCAGCAAGTTTTGGAACCACTTGAATTCGCTAAGTCATGAAACAAAGTCAGATCAAAATATATTGTCATTCCTGAGGGTAATCAGCTTGAAGGGGATGAGACAATGGAATATATAGGAGCAGTAATGACGGACAAGTTCAAGCAGAAAGGGTACATAGGAAACTCCTCATCAGTGGAGGATAGTTCAAGCACTGATGTTGAGGCTATCGGACAAAAAGAATCGGAAAGAGCAGAACGGAGAGTTCCAACGGGTGCATCAACAGGTGCAGATGGTATACCAATAAAGTTGATAAAACAGTTAGGACCCAAATCTAAGGAAGCGTTAAGGAAAGCAGTAAGTAGCATTATCATGAAGGGAACTGCCCCGGAAAAAAAAATCTAAGCAGAATCAGTTCAATATACGTTAACAGTTCAGTTTTCTGGTGAACTGCGATATAACTGCGATGGTCTCAACACTAGAAAAAGTGGATGTCCAAATTGTAAAGTTGTGCAGTATAGACGATTGCAAGCTATGGGACTGGCCGCCGCCATGCCTCTGCTCGAGCAAGCACGCCCATGCGATTACAAGCTTGCCAAAGCTATGTTCACGCGCACGTTGCACGTGCTTGCACGAATGGGGCACCACTCGTGCCGCCATGCTTGCAATTGTCTATTAGCGGCGAGATGTTTCGGTGGCGCCCTCGTTTAGTTACCTTTCGTGACGTCATTACCTTGTGAACAACAAGTTCGATGGTGTTTGTAATGAGCATGGTGAAAGCCTGAAATCATAGCGCTCTCAAAGCAACACTGCCAACACCGTCAAAGTTGAAGTTCTTACATTCCTCTTATTTGCGTCGATGAGAAATCCTTTGCTGACGTCATAGTCAGCATTCGGCCAATTGTGGTGGGCCGACCACAGCGACGCTTTTGATCGTTCACGTCGCCAATAGACCATTTGCTATATTACCCAAGCATCAAGGAGAATGCAGGGATTGGTGTTCCACGCGCCACACGCGCAGGCCTTCCCGGTAGAAAATATTCGAAGTAAATAGCCAAAATAAAGCGTTGACGAACGCGCGTGCAAGATGCGATTTGTTTTAGGTGTTTGCTTTAGAAAAGTTACTACTGCTGAGGCCAGCACGTGTGGCGCGTGAACACCAATCCCTGCATTCTCCTTGATGCTTGGGTAATATAGCAATAGGTCTATTCACCTCTTCATAAAAGTGTGTGAGGGCGCGCTTATTGCTATGTTTGTGTGTTATGCACGCGCACTTTCTGGTTACTTCGTCTCACCCTAACATGGACTAACCGCGAAGGCTGTGCTAGCGCGAGCGGCCAGCCTTGACTGCCTTGAATATACTTCTTCTCACGTTAGTATGGACTATTGTTAGCCGCGCGTGCTAAAAGCGCGAGATAGTTGCTTCGAATGAAGCCTCGGCGGCTGAACGAGCGCTCGTGCAGCGAGTGCTCCAGTCAAGGCAGTCAAGGCTAGCCGCTCGCGCTAGCACAGCATTCGCGGTTAGTCCATGCTAAGGTGAGACGAAGTATAGAGCACTTGCTGCACGAGCGCTCGTGCAGCCGCCGCGGCTTGATTCATAGCGACTAGCTCGCGCTTTTAGCACACGGGGCTAACAATAGTCCATACTACGGTGAGACGAAGTATAGCCGCAAATACGTACGAGCGCTTGCTGGGCTGTCATTTAGCACGTGTGGTCTGTTATTTTTTGTAAATATCGGAAATGTTTATATATATACTTGGTTTCACCTTATGTTGTACCGCAGCGAAGACTAGAAGTGCGAGCTCATAGCGTTGACAGCCGCTCTTAAGTCACGAGACCTTGTGCCGCCGAGATGTGCCCCAGAGCAAGTAGCTCGCGCTTGTAGCCTTTCCTGCGGTACATCATAAGGTGAAACAGAGTATAGCAGCCTCGCGATGATACGTGGCAGCCTAATAACATGTTAGGGCGCGCATGACTGATAAAACACAAAGTTGTAAAGTGCGGCCCCAAAACAAGTGCACGTAAAACCGAATATAACATTAGCCTCCGGAGACAGTATTTTGCGAAGTTTCGAGCTCGTAAAGCCGATGTTCAAATGTAATTTATATTATAAATATATTGCCTGTCCTTAGCGCTATTCATGTGTTGTTAGGAATATCATTGCATGCATCTCTATGTATTTCTTTTTGCAGTAAGGCGTTGTGCATGAGATTATTTAAAATACCATTTTTATTCCTTTTTTTGCACATTTACTGTATTTTTCTTAAGATATAATATGTGAGCAAGCAGTCCTTTTGGCATACCCCGCTACCCGGTGTCTCACGCTGCCAAACAGCGAACAAAAAAAAACGCGTTTTCGCGGACTCAACAGCTGGCGTATTTTCGAATATCGTACTCCCGTGTCGGCCTCAAGTGGTTATGTGAACTTCATACAGTCAAATTTATTGATTATAGTAAAATTATATTTAATTACTGCCTAAAGATTTGACAGCATTATTAAAGTGCCGATGATTTTACAGATATTCGCCCTTTTTTGTTTGGCAACCACTCAGTGGCGCCGTCTACTGGGTAGCCCCGGCACACTTCCGGTTCCCGTATATTTCCTAATTTTTTGCTCGCCATGCTTTTATCATAAGAGTGAATTAAGCCTGGCAGTGCTATAAGTGGCCGTTTCCAGAAGATGGCGTCTATATTTGATTTCGCAAATACTGCGAAACCCGCCGTCTAGTTCAGGAATCGTAAGTGGTTGAAAGCTATTTGCACACTGGCGCCACCACATTTCAACTCACGCGAGAAATAAACGCGCGTAAAGAAAAAATGGCAGCTTAAAAAAAAAAACATTTGAAAAAATAGCGCCGAAAGCTTTAGGTGCGTAACTCCAACTTGTGAATGCTGTAAACTGATGGAACACGTTGCCCATTGTAACGTCGTGTATCATCTAGATCAGAGGTCTTCGAACCCCGGCCCGCGGGCCAGATCCGGCCCGCGGAGGCGTTCGTGCCGGACTGCGCAGGCCGCGATATGTCCAGTGACCGCGGACCACGGACCGGACCGTGGGCCGCAGCCCGCCGCCCGCTGCTAAAACACAAAAATAAACGCGCGTAAAAAAAAAAAAAATGGCGCCGCGACGCGAAGGAAAAATATATTAGAAAGAATAACAAAAAAAAAACTGCATCAAAGCGCGAGTCCTCTTGCCATATCATGTATTGTGTACACTGTTAACACCAGCATTACTATCTGTATTTCCCTTCTTCATGTCTATGTAACTATGATCAAATTCATTTCCGTTCTCATGTATATCGTGCCTATAGTGTCCTGAGTGATAACTCTCGCGTATTGTCATCATCAGATCTACCACTGCCCTATCTGAATATGCCAAATTTCCTAGGCGGTTTGATTTATGCCTGGTGAGTTCTCTGGGTTACAATTTCTTTGTATAACCGTAATTCTATTTATTTATTTCAATTGACCTTCAAGATCCCCTCAGTGAGGGTATTACAAAAGGTTTTAACACTCGCGTTTGTGCAATTAGTAACAAAAACAAGAACAACGGGAAGAAAATGACACGAGAAAGTATACAATGTTAAACTGAAATCAGTCAAGAACAAAACATTGTGATATCCCTTTTTCTTTCTTTCCCTTCTCTTCTTTTTCAACTATGAGGCAGCGGTGAGCATGGCTTCTCTCACTTTCTCTTTGAAATGAAGAGGATCAGATATGGAAACGATGCTGTATTGAAAATTGAATTTAAAAATAAAGTGTATTCATTCATTTACCTTAGGTTTGCTTTTGAATGTTTAGTCTAGTATAAAGTTTCGTATTTAAATGTTTATTTAAACTTATTGATTTAGCTGTTTTATTTTTCTCATTTATACTATTTTATTTATTTTCTTGCCCTCGAGATTGCGACAGATCCTCAATCCGGCCCCCTTGGCCGAGATGTACTAGATGCACACAAGATAAACCCCACTGCTGACTCTGCCCACGCTGTACCTGCAACCCTCAAATTGCTAATCCCCAAATCTCACATCCCTGAAAACAAGCTATTTCAATGCAAGATGTCATTTTGATTTCACTAATGCTGGGGCTATGGAGAAGGGTCTCAGACCATCCGTTAAAATTAGTGGGGGTTCCGAGACCCCCTGAGACCCCCCAGACTTTAAGTCCTGGGTCTAATCATATCGGCTAATCATATCAACCAGATCTCGGCGTTTTGTCATCCCCGCACGCTCTCGCCTCCCCCTCTCCCTCGATTTCTCGGCGCATAAGATCGAGTTTCAAAATATTCCCTTTTAGTACGCCCCGCACTCGATTTGAATGTTTAGTCATCCAAGTCATCTACAAAAGAAGTAATGCATCTTGAGTGGTAGTAGGTTTTTTGTCGAATGACGACTTCATCGTCCTTCCTCTGCATCCATGCCTAAGAGTGAGAAAGAAGGTGACCTCGAGAGGATTTCCACACCTCAGTTGGGAAAGCTGTTCCAAATGGTTTCTCCCAGCTCGGAGCTTTGGGCGCATCGTGCCTATCTTTATAAATACGCTGCAAGTCACAAACTTCAATAAGAATGTCTTGTGCGTAGTTCACATCTGTCCAGTTTCTGCAAAAAGCAAAAAAAGAAATATTTTCATTAATTTTTCTCGTTGGGCTGCCGAAGTATTATACAAGAAAATATACATATTAAAATAAAACAATGAAGACATTAGCATGAGTAAAACTAACGCACCATTATTTATCTGTTTGGATTAAAGAGAATGTAAAGTGGCTACTGCCAATTTACTAATATCATTTATATAAAAAGTGTGGTCAGGAAGTGCCATCTTGTCGTTTATAGAAGGGTAATGTATAGTTATTTTGTAAAAGACAGCTGACAATGGAAATTGGCAGAATTTGCAAGAATGGCTGAGATGAGCAAAAAAAGAAAAGTTAAGATGTGATATTAAAGGTACTCGGAGGTGTAAGGTGCGTGCTATAAAACAAACTCAATAGAAAAAATAAAAAAGTGAGACGGGACATTTTGAGACAAAAAAGAAAGCGTGTTTAGGTTATGTCTAGGAGGCTGTTCACATGCTTTGATTATTTTAGGTGGTGTTGACCCGGCCCATTGGCTGCGATTAACAACGACGGCATGAGCCGAAAATATTCATCACGCTGCCAGGTGCTCCCCCCCCCCCCCCAAAAAAAAAGAACTTGATTTTTTTTTTGTGTGTGTATGAGTATGACATTATTTAGTCACATCCTGCTGCGGTCACGGACAGCTTAAAGGCCGACCTACAAAATCGCCTTCTGCCGGGCAGAAAATCTGTTTTCTATATCCTTCTCTCCTCCTCTCCCCACAAGAGTGGGTCTCCGAACAATGCTCTGAACTATTATAGTCCCTGCAGAAAGAAAGAATACAAACAATTAGAATAGTTTCTGGTTGCTTGTCGGCGTTTAAGAAAGGCGGGCGTGACTCAGCATAATACGGTCGCTCCGTGACTCATCAGGCTGCAGCATAAAAAACTCCGAAGAACCAATTACAAAGCAGAAAGCGTGAACATAAGAAGCTACGCCCTGCGCTTCTTAAGCGGTCGGTCACTAGGGGTGTAGTTTTCTGCCACAGAAGTAGGCGATGTCATTATCACTTATCTTGGCTGGGGCCAGTAACGTAATAGTAGACACATTGCTTAAATAATGTTTTTTTAAGTAATTAATCCGCCTTTCTTGAAGGATTTCTACAACGTATGTATTCTGGAACAAGTTTTGCTCTATTCACCATGAGCGAATTTAAGAATGGAAATAAAGGGGGGGGAGGGCGAGCGCCCCCCCCCCAAGGTCACTTTTTTTAATGGGAAAAGCGACATACACAAAGTCGTGTTTAGGAAGAAATATTTAGTTTATGGTGACGTAACAAATCTTAGGTCAACACAATAGATGTGGGCAACGCTTCGTCCGCGACGATCGTCTCTCTGCAACCCCCCCCCCTCCGAGCCAGTCAAATGCACAACGCCCTTCCCAACCCTGACCCGTAAGACCGCCCCCCGCTATTCACTCATTTCTTCGACGGGTTGATGGCACTGTCAATCGTTCCCACTGCTCTCTACAAGTTCTTGTTCCTCTTCCAGGTTGCCACAGACCCTCTTTTTTCGTATAATATTCTGATTCTAGGCGGTGTAGGATGATGCAAGGGTGCTTCATCGTGTGTCTGAATGCAACCAAAAGGTCAGAAACGTAGTATACAAACAGTAAAATCACGACATCACGGTGCGCTTCATGAATAGGTTATCCGGCGGTGCAGATACGCACCGAAAGACCACGAAATTCTGTGGCGCTGAGCTTTCGAGTTTGCTGGATTGGCCCCGTGGCGTCGGCTCCACTCTGACCTCAGTGATGAAACGAAGCGTAGCAGATGTCCCCGTTTAACAAACTTCCTCCTTGGCACAAATTAGGCGGCAGGTAAAATGTCAAGTGAAACTCTCACATATTTTTTCTTTAGCTTGAGAGACTGGAGGCCGTTTGACCCGAAGCAATCTCGCTCAAAAACGCACGCGTGATAATGGCACAGGCGTCATTATTATCAGCCTTGAAAAAAGGGGAAAATGATAATACCTGCGTACAAAGTCGCAAGCTGTTTGGTATAAAAAAGAAAAACGAAACTTTTCTTTCTTTTTTTGTATTTTGCAAAATATTGTTTAAAGTAATCATTCATGTTCATAATAGATAGTATTAGTTGATCGTCCCGATACCCCAGATAACGATACCCGATAACGATACCATGCCCGCGCAAAGGCGGTGACTGAGTGTCAGGTATCGTTATCAAAGTCATCGGCGCGTTCTACACCTCGCCTATATCTAAGCAGGCGTTCGTTTCTCACTCACCGGACTAATTCTGTCACAGAAAATGCCCCCCAAAAAAAATATTAGCGCGTCATTTTCTTTTAATTTGTCCCAAAAAACAAAACAAAACAAATTGCCAGCATTTTCTTCTTCTTTTTTTTTTTTGCATGCCATGGCGTTAGTGTTTATTACAGCCACGAGAGCCACGCTCCTGGGTTGCCATTTCTTAGAGCTCCTGAGCGAAGAGGGTCCGTGGATAAAAACCTGCTCAGAAGTGAGGTGAACGGGACAAAACGGTAGATCTATCGAATGCTCAACAACGTTGCATCCTTAGGCAGGGGGTCAATGACTAATTTTTCGATATTTCTTTCCGCTCCAACCCCTAGTCTGAAAGTCTTTGTCACTAAAGCATTTCTTTCTTTTTCTTTTGGCACCACATTTCTTTGAGACTTTTACAATCTACTGTTATCCATTAGAAAAAAATAAGAAAGATAACTGTATGCTACGCACGTGTGAATACTTATCTAGTGCAAACGGGAGCAGGTGGTCTTACTCAGTAGAGTCGCACGTGTTCAAACCATTATCACAGAACATGGTATTATTGTTGCTTTCTGTGAGTCAGAATGAGCTCAAATATGACACGTGGAAATGTTTAAAATAAAGAACAGTGCAGGCCCATTTTTTGTGACCCCTAAAGTGCTCTATATTAATTGGGCTGCCGTGTTTGGAAACTACGTCGGATCCGTAAGGGTAAAAAGGGCGAACGCTTCGATAAGGAGAAAACTAAAGAAACATTGCGTTGTTACTTTTTTTTTTAATTTCATGGCAAAATTTACGTTTCTGACTTCCTACCCCGTATGAAAGTTTTCTGTTGCCTAACTAAACAATACGCAAATATGAGCCCAATATCAAATGAGATCTAATGGGTTTCTGAGCATTACATCTTTTTGTTTGGCGAATATTAAGCCACCAGCGCAATCATATGCTCAATTTTATAGGCTGTTTTTTGCATACTTGATTGTTTTGCGGAAGGGAACTTGTTGCCGTTTTCAGCAAATGGCACCGATGAGTTTCTTTATTTCTTCCTGATGTTTTTGGTTGAAGATGTTGGGAATATCACACTACTAACGGGACAATAGACTACTTCCATAAACCCCTGCATGCAACACTGCGCGCGTTGCACTCTGGGAACTAGTTGGCCAGGGAGTAGAGTAGCATGGTTTCGGTTTCGACCGACACGTCGAGAAGACATTATACACAGAGCGTATTTCATGGTTTCTGGTCCCGAGAGCGTCATTTTTCGTCTCTAAGCTAACCTAAATGGCCAGACCTCGAAGCTTTAGCACAACCTCAATACATATAGCTTGTCTTAACACATGCTTGTTATATTTTTGTACTCTAGCCTTTCTGTTAGCGTTTCGAGGTATGTGAACGAGCCCGTGCGGGGAACCTCGACGCTGCGAAGCTCGGGGATCTTGCTTGTGTACGAGTCAACAAGCTGTAGCAACCAATAAGTATGCATACATCGAGCTCGCACCTTTACATTAGTGTTGCTGGTCAGGAAGTTTGTTTGTTTTGTGCGTCCATAGACGAAATATAACTTCTTGCAATTACTGTTTTCCTTAATACGCCTCAGTACGCGAGGTAAAACTCGGAGGCGACATCGAAAAGCTCAAATCGAACACACTTCTTATCTGTTATCTGTACTGACCCGCAGCACTGCACGAAGAGAAGTCCCCACCCGCTTGCATTCCACTAATATTCGACATCGCGTATGCGCATAAAGTTATTCTGCAATCATATAGGCACATTCGCATATACAAACCATTTTAAAAAAGCAAAAGGCGAGCACTTGTGTGAAGAATGTCGCACCGTTCGCCGAAAGAGCGCCGGGCAGGCGTGAACCCCTATGTGGTGCGCCACACGAACGAAATTATTCAAAGCGCGTTTGATGGTTGCTAATGGCAATAACATTTGTTATGTGTTTGTCTTCTTCCTGACTGAGTATACCGAGATAATTTCAGACACACCGTTTAGGCACAGATCTTGGGCGTCAGCAAAAGCTCGTTCAAATAGCCTTAGCGAGAAGTAGGGGACGCTTCCGTCGTAACTAGCCGATCTCAACGTTTGCAAAAACTTAATCTCCTATCAGCATAAAATTTGAGTGGGATATATATGATGACACGAGGAAGACATCATAGTAACCTTTGTGCAGTAGTGAGGTCAAATTTATTGTGTTTCCTTAAAAGTTCATGCGTCAACGCTGGGCTCAACTTTGATACTCCTGTGAGGATGCGGCTTGCTTTTCGCCCAATGAAGTAACAAGAAGCGGACGTTTGGCAAACAAAATACGTCTAATGCTCAAGGTGACCAAATTTCAATTGTAGTTCACTGGTATCTGACGGGATTATTGAAATTGAGCTCAAAGATGCGCTCGTGGGGCACGGTGACTAAGCCACGTCTTACTACGTTTGCATACGCACGCACAATATTCTATGTTTCGGGAACCAAGGAAAGTGCCCGGCCTTCGTTTTGTATCGCTCGAGAATGAGTGTATTGTACATTAGTGAAAAGTCAGATAATCGAAAACGCAAGCAGCGCATTCGGTCACGGCGTGATGGCATGAAATGAAGCTGCTCAAACGAAACCGAAACTGAGTGGCCAACTATGTAGTTCCCAGAGTGCACTGCGTGGTATTTCGTCGCAATGGGGCGCTTCGATTTTGGAAGAAATCTATCCTGTGAGCGTTTCTTTTATTTTTTTCTTCTCGCGAAAAAGTTGTGCTAATTATTTTCTCGTCACAAAACAAAAAGATAGACTAGATTAATCGTTAGTGTGTTAATGTAATTAATGCAAAGGTGGAGCGAGCTGGAAAGCTGGATGCTGCACCTTTCCATTAATTGCATTAAAATCATAACCCTATAATTCAGGCCGTTCACCCTTGTGGGTGTTAGACTGGTGGCAGCTGTTAAAACCATAGAGATCGTACATACGAACTCTAGAGGAAAAGGTCCGCCATTTTCCCATGCATTCTGGCTGCCGCAAGCGGCGGAGCATGCAGGCAGACCTTCGGGGTCCCACACATGGTTACCAACTGCCTTCGATTATACGAATATTATTATATCATCAGAGCAGTTTCATGAACTTCAACAATCCGCGAACTTACCGGTGGAAAGATATTCGCGATCCTTTCGAAGCTTTCTTTTTACATAGCGCGCAGATGTGCGGCCTCGCGTCAACGCTAAACTAAACCAGATACCCGGCTTCGCAGGTGGGGCGCGGCCTACCTCGTTCGGCGCGGCCGAGGAATACGAAACCGCGCAACCACCAGATTTCCGAGATTTCGACAGAATGTAGCGTAATGAGTAGAGTGCTCTTTATAAGTGTTAGAATTGCTCAGAATTTAGTTTACAACGTTAAATTGTCACTGTTTATTTTGCTGAGAGTTTTCAGTCTTCGCGATTACCATTACGACTGTCGTCCTTCAACTGGCAACATTGCTTTCTTTCTCTCGTGTTCTGTCGCTCTCTTTCGCGATCTTTCACTCGGGAGCCCGGGTGTCGGCGCACGGGATTTGCCACGCCTCCTCACCCACCTTTACCCCCTGGTTAAAACCCGTTTTCTCTACTGATGTCTAACTCCTCCAGTCGGTAGAGCGCTCCATTGGAAATGGAGAGGCCCCATGGTTAGATACTAGGACCAGGCATATTTTTCTCAGTCGCGCGTCAGTCACTTAGCTCAGTCTGGGGGTCCATATCACATGAGCGAATGACGTTTTAGCGAACCAACGAGGTAGAGGGGCTTAGAGTGATAAACCGGAAGTTCGGAAGTGGCACCCCCCCCGGTTGCCGCCATGTTGTACGCAAAAGTGACCACTCGTCCCGTGACCTCACAAGAGTCGTGACGTCATCGGTAAGATGGCAGCGCCCAGAGCTGGCGGATGCGTATTTGTTCGGTGTGCGGTAGCCGTGATGTGCAGCCGCTTTCCGACGACTTCGGGCTTCTTCGTGCTCGCTGACGCAGGTAGAATGTGAAAATATGAAGGAATGAGGCTTTATACCCTTTTTGCGCAAGGTCGCTCTGGATCATCTGGATATTAACGCCTGTGAGACAGCATCAGCTGTATCGCCGTACCGGTGCTCGGATTCCCGGATGTGTTCGAGGATCGATAGAACTTTGAGTGCTTTTAGCATGAAATTTTCGCATTCTATTTGCTTTGTTTGAACGTTGGAATGTCTCGAGAATCGACGCGAAATATATGCGTCGGACGTAGGGCCTAGACAATTTGTTTCAGCCCTAGGTAACTGCATAATCTCAGCAACTTTTAGCGAGCAAGCTCCTGTGATTTTTACGTTTCGTACTTATCACGAATCTTACGATATACCTTGTAGCATAAAAATTCGTAATTTTCTAGATTTGTTTGAACATTGGAATGTCTGAGAATCGAAGCGAAAGGTATACGTCGCGTTAGGGACTAGGGAAGTTGTTTCAGCCCTGCGTCACCGAATAACCATAGCAACTTTTAGCGACAATTTTACATTCAATCGCGATACTTTTTTGAAGTGAAAAGCTGGTGTTTGCTTAATTGATGCGCATGTGAACTTTTACAAAGCATTCAAACCAATCATTCAGGAAAAAAGTTCATTACTTATGTTCATAAAATTATTTGTCCCCTTGGAACTGAGAACACAGCAAGTCTTCACATTCTTGATTGATCAGTGCACAAAATGTTGCATCCGATGTCCCCTAGAAATTAGTATTAGTAGGCGCTTCACCTTGCCGATCGGTATCTATAGTCCACAGTAACCTCTATGTGTATGATCATACCCCTCTTAGATGGTTGTCTAATTCATCATTCTAACATCTAGAATCTTAATTTAAAAAAATGCAGCTCCACTCTTTAGAGGTCCAGAGATAGAACCACACATATCAGCAATTCGTTAAATGTAATGCAACTCGGAAAAAGAAGATTAACTGCACATTTTTCTCTTTCGTAGGATTTGTTGCAGCAGTACTTTTATTCATCAACAGTGCATTGGATTAGTTGGTCAATTATTTAATTGTGCTAATTACCTGGACAAGATGGTTCATATTTGTATTCATTCCTTGCCCGAAGAGCAGTCTTATTGAAAAATGTTGACTACCATTCCTTTCAGTCTCTTCAATAGACTTTTTCAAAAGTGTAGGCTGCCTATACTTTGTTTCGCCGTAACTTGGAAAAGGACAACCACCACAGTCCCCTCGAGCCAATCAGAGGGACGGAGTGAAGATGTGCGATAAATCTGTACGGACGAGCACTCTGATGATATCTTGTCATGTGTCTCTCTCCAACGTGCATATTGACTCACCGAGACTGTAGGTTTCGCCGTTTGCCAAATTGTGATGAAACGAATTACAGTAGCTACTACTCTAATTACCCAATGCCTTCATACTTTGGGCATTTGTTCGACAAGAATGTTATGTCAGCCATCACTGTGAACTCGGCTCAGCGCCTATTGGACTCGAATGCTGCATTAGCGTTCGACGTGAACTGGAGCCCATTCTGTGTGCTTTACGCCGAAAAACAAAATGGTGACAATTGTGTTGCTTGATGGGGTTTCGCGAAGGCTGTTGTGTCATATGTATAGGAAGTATCCTGCTATATAACAATGCATCAACACATACTATTAAACTAGATGCTCAGAGGTGTGTTCATCTTTGTAATACAAGTTACAGCAATAATTATTTCTTACGAGTGCAATATCTATTTTCAGCAGCTGGGCCCGTTTTGTGCCCATTAACGTCAGTGTGCTATGATGGTATTATAATGTATGTATAGTTTTAAATATCCTCTCTGCAGTGCTTCCAATGGTCTTTGAAGAGAATAAACTAATAAATAACATTTTCACATCCCTGGAGTTTGCTTTCGGTGCACCACATGTTCAGGAGAGGTGGAAGGAGTGCAGCTCCATGCAACAAGTCTGCCAGTCTGGTTTGTCCCATTTAGGTATTAATATTGGGGGGTCAGAGATGCAAGTGTCCTCAAAAAGCTCCGCCGCATGCAGTGAACACAATTCTTTGTGCATAGACTCTGAAGGCGTAAAGGCGAGCGGAAATATGTTTGTTTGGTTAGTGTATCAAATATGTTTATTTTCACTCGATTACATAATTATTGGATACTTTGCAAATGCTTCCATAACGAGTTCTTCCTGCGACAGTCTTGTGTCAGGCGTTCAATCGTAGTACCTGTGATCCTTGTTCTTGGATGATGCTCCTGGCACGTCGGTGTTCAGTTTGGTCGAGTGGCAACTTTGACCGATTGATGCCGTCTTGTAATCATCACGTCATGTGCGGCCACTGACATCTGATGCACTGAAGCTGCAGGGCTGGCTTCTCAGTCTGCAAATTTTCCTGGTAGTTTTCTGCATCAATGCAGTAAGCTCGGTCATGTATTGCTTCATGACTGTGCCTTTTGCTGTACCGTTGACTTGATAGCTGGCAACAATGTTTGTTTGCTATCCAAGCCATTTCACTTCCATTTCGTCATGGCGATTTCTTCTGCATCCCTGCAACCACTGCAACTCGTGTAAGTCTCGCGTGGCAAAGCGAAGTCGGATGATGCTTGGTGTCCACTTCTGAGAACAACCAACCATTCTATTTCTTCAGGTCACTCAGCGGCATTCTCCCTCAAAGTTGGAAATTGTGTGCTTCGTGGAGTGGACACAGATAATTGGTGTCAGCAAATTATTAGGTATTGTCCTTTGATGACAACCGACACCAGATCAACTGTCATTGCATTGCCGCTCACCTGCTTTGTCATGCTTACCTCCCGTCGAGGTGATGGGGATCTGGAGTTTCGGGGTAATGTCGGCACCAGGGGCAAAGGCCGCCGAAGATAATCCTCAAAGTCCCGTGGACGCTCCTCGAGACATGGTCGAGGGTCGTTCGGCACGAACCCTTGCAGGCCAACTCATTGGTACGGGCACCTCCAGTAGACACGGTCGACCTCATGCAGTGGTAGCAGAGTGGTTTTCGGTCGACCATTCGCAGCACCTTTGTTTTCCTCGGTGTACTTTGTTCAACGCAGACCTACACCCGATGTCGAGAATGCTTCGGCGTTGGGGTGTCTCATTGAATTGGCATTGAATACTAAGGGACAGCCGGTGGCAGTCATTGTGCCACTGTGGCGTAAGTCGTCCTCGGTTCGTCGGATGCCGCTTCGCTCGCACAAGTCTCCGGTTGAAATGCCTGTCGAACTTGTTCCGAAACAATCTCGGCAATCAAAATAAAAGCCGGGCAACTGATAGCAGGAAGTAGCTTCCTGATCTCCCAGACAACGTCGTGGATGATGTCGCGGATGTCTGGGAGGGTGGCGTCGAAGTTGCAGCTGGATGACTCTAGTGTTGAGACGCCGGGAAGTTGTTGATTGTGACGGGCTCGGGCATGCAGTTCACATTCAATGTTGGAATTAAGCCTCGGTGATATGAACCCTTCGACTGGTTGTCAAGTTGTTGCGGAAAAGGCTGCCGAAGGTGTTGTCCCTCACATGATAGACATGGAATTCTTAGCTTCTTGTCCTCTGCAGCATCAGGGTCGGCGTGGGCGCTCGATCAGGCGCAAAACATCCTCCACGAAGGCGGTGACGCTCTCGTTGGGGCCGTGTCCTGGACAGAATCAGGAATGCGGCTCTCTCTCGTCGATGTTGGGCTGACGAACATGCGCTTCAGCTCGACCTTGCAAACTTCTCACAACGTTAAGGGGGATTCATGTTTCGCAGACCAGTGCCTGGCAGTTTGTTCCACGAGAAGTATAGGTTCTGCAGGAGCTGGTTGTCTGCCCACACATTGTAGCGGGCGACACGGTCATATTGCTCAATCCAGTCCTTGACGTCTTCATACACCTTGCGTGAAAGGGCGTCGGAGTGTGAGGCGCGACAGGCATGCAAACAATGGTGGGAGCGGACGCGGTTTGCTGCTACAGGTTTGTTATTGTTGGCTTAGCTTCAGTTTTTCTGGCAGGAGACCGAATTCCGGTGGTTCTTCCTGGTAGCAGCAACTGCCTCGGATTTCAGATTCTTCGTGGTGTATTTGCGAGGTTCGTTTTTGTGGTACTCACTCGTCTTGCAGTTTTTCTGCCGGGCTCGGGATAGGATTTGGTTCACGGCTCACCGGGGTTTAAGACGCGGGATAGTCCGCCACCCGTGTCCCGTTATCGGGCAACTCAGCTGAGGAGCCGCCAGGGTGCACACAGAGTGAAGGGCTATGGGTAATGTACCCAGCACCTCCACCAGAACATACGATGACGGCCAAGCATGGCCTGGAACTTTCCAGAATAGTAAATATTGATAGAAGATAGGACTGCAACAAGTATCCGTCACAATATAACAAAACTGAGAGAAGAAAGTCGTGTCCTGACCACTAAAGCAGCTGCATCGCTTTAGTGGCATTCCGTCCGAATAAACCTCTCCTTCGGGGTTCGGCGACTGCCGTGGACAAACTGAACTGAAATGGATGTGGGACCACTTTTCTGGTAATGAGCCACTGCAGACTGTCGCCGCAAAGCAGCGTGAACGGGTGAGCTGGGTAGGTAACACGCTCGATGAAATGTTCATACAGTTTGCAATTCGCGTAACGAGTGTTGATGAAACGTTTGTGTCGTTGAAACGTGCGACAGAACAGCGGAATCAATACCGACTGCAACACCTGTGCTCCGTGAAAGTGCACGTCTACGCCTGAACAATTTAGGAATTGCAGCACAGCATCACCTAAAGCACGGCACAGGAACTACCAGCTTCAAGGCAGCTCTCCGGTGCGCCGCACAACCAAAGTGAGCCTTCGGTTATTTGAACGAAGCGGCCCCACGATTGCACACTGCCAAGCCCGACTCACGCAATTTCCATATCTAAACTGTATCCAGATACATTGCACACGCTTCACTGCAGACCTCGAAGATTCCAGTGGTCAACAAGAGCACAGAAACCTCGCCTTAAAATTTACCCCACCGATATCTGAATCAATCCGAGAACCGAGCAACGCAGGGCCGATCGTCTCTTTCGTGGCAATATCCCCGTCGATCACCAGCGAAATGCACACCGTTCCTCCGTATTTTCACGTTATACTTACGTGAAGTCGCTTTCGACCAGCCTCATATGACGGCTTCCGCGTCTGAAATCAACCCTCTGAGACAAACGACAACGAACAAAGCATCCGACAAGCTCCGGCCAATGCTCCGGCCCAGCTGGGGCCAACCACTGACTGGGCGCTGCGATCTTTCCCGTGACGTCACGTATTTGGTTTGGTCACGTGACGAGTGGTCATATTTGCGTACAATGGCAGCGCCCTTATGGGGGTCACTTTCGAGTACAGACCGGAACTTCGGTTTATCGCTCTAAGCCCCTCTACCTCGTAGTAGCGAACAGCGACATTTGAGCGAATCGACGTTTTAGCGAATAACGGGGGCGCGCGTTAACCCATCCGCCGCGCTGCGCCTACGCCGCTTCGCGGCGACAGTCTGCGACGGCTCATTACAAAAATGTGAACCCATTTGGCCCACCCGAAAACGCCGCTTCGCGGCGTCCGACTATTCGCTAAACTGTCATTCGGTGAAACATGGGCGTTCGCTAAAACGTCATTCGATCAAGTGAGTGCCTCCCTCAGTCTGGAGATTTGTGTTTGCTCTCTGTCCCCCTTTTTCCCCTTCGCCGGGGAATTTGATTATTATTATATGTTGTTTTAGTGTATGTTTTTCGAGGTCAAGCTGAACACTCTAAGAAATTCGGTACGTCTGCTTTCCCCCAAATGAGAGAGTGCCTCGTCATTCATCGAACTACCTGTGTAGATTTCAGCGATTAGATCTTTCAAGTGCGTCGGGGAAAGTAAACGTACTTATTTATTTATTTATTCAAGTTCCCTTAAAGGCCCTCATTGAGGGCATTACATAAGGGGAGTACATAACCCGAGAGCATAAAACAGTAACAACGACATATGCGAATACATGGAGTGCTGCAAAAACAAAGTGGCATCGCCACAAGCAAAGGCAAATACACAAACTAGTCTGGGTACGCGGGGAGCATAAGGGGATGAAAACATTGATACATTGCAACCAGTAAAGCACAAGACAAACAAACAGAACGGCACAGTGGGGATTAACAGAAATGAGAACAAAGGGTGTTGCGAAATGCGGTGGGATCCGTCTGGGTTACAATAAGTGAGGGGAGGTCGTTCCAGTCTACAATAGTACGAGGGAAGAAGGAGGAGTTAAAATAGGTTGTGCATCTGTACTTTCCCGCAATGGGATAAAACCGCACTAGAATAAAACCTCTGTTTAGCACAAAAAAAATAAAAAGAATAAGCGCTCATATAGTTATTTGTTTGCCTATCTTTCGCATTCCTCCCCAGTATTTACACGCAAGAGGTTATCGGACGAGCGCAGCTAGGACATTTCGATCGGTTACCATGGGCCGAGTTGGCGATACAGACTGATTCAGATAGCGTATATCAGTGAGGCAACGACATGGCTCATAATCGTGCGGTCGATGGACTTATAAAAGTGCAACCTTTCACCACAGATATCTCTTTCGTTTGCGCGTTCCTTAGTTCTGGTTGTCACGGTGAACGTGCGGGCTGCTCTGAACACCGCAGCGAATAAGACCCTCGTCTGAGTTCCGCGGGTGAGTTCTTGGCCCTGTGTCAGCCCCAGGTAGTATGTTATAGTTACTGATAGATTAAGGAGCGCAGTGATCACGATTACATGCTCACGATGTGAGCATGTAAAACATGATTTTCAGAGTCGCTTTCCAGATTTAATTTTTTTATTCCCATTTTTTCTGGTAATTTTTGAGTTTTTTTTTTTTTTTTTGTAGGTTAGAGTAATGGGCTTTTCGACGCTGCAGTCTACATTTTTAGAGTGTGAATGTATTTTTAATTTAGAAAATTACATAGCTCGCGCAATTTTATTTAAAAAAATATACAAACGAAATACGGTGCCAATAATGTGTAGTCTAGCGTTATGCAGAGTGCTTGTCTCAGTTGTCAACGAAGTCTGATCTTACAATGTCTGGAGGGAGGTCAGTGAAGTAGGACCTTGTGTTTCTTTGCAATTTTAGAGTGTACTAAGAAATCGGATTGTTTCGTTTCCGCTAGATTGCTTTACTCCCGGAGTTATTCGCGCCTGTTAATGTTCTCACATTCCGCAATACTTAAGAAAAACGTAGTTTTGTATGCTCTTCAGTTTGTGCACAACCAAATCCCTGGGCGCCTTTTACTTTCGTCAGAACAGCCGCACTCTAACAAAACTTACTTTCTTGAAAGGTTCTTCGACGCACTATCGCCCCCTCGTACTAGAAAGGCAACTGAGCGATGAAGAACTCTTTCCCAAAAAGAAAAGGAGCTTAAAGGACTCCTTATAGGTTTTTCACGAAGAACCATGGGTGCTTAAAAGATTTTTTTAGGGTCTAAGATATGGACAAGACGGAGAAACCCAATGAGGTTTCTTACGACCAAAATGTTTTTAGAGTGCGAGCCCAAAACAATTGCACTAAAAGAGCGTTGTGCGAACTTTGTTATTGCTAAGAGCGCGGCTGTTCAAATATCTGTTTCGAAAGCGCCGCCGCTTTCGAGTGGCAATTTGCAAGCAAAATTTGCGATTTATTGAATGCGTTAAACTAATCGAAAAATACTATAACTGAATTGTTTCCTCTGGCAGAACACACGAGCAGTGGGACATTTCAGGGATGTAATAATATGCTCTGCAAAACAATGTGACTTGGGAGTTGTGAGGCGGCTTATTCAGTTGCCTGTACTGCCTAAAAGTATAAATGACTAACTGAATGTCTACATCATTCACGTCTTGTATTATTTCATTTTTTTATCGTTATTCTTGCCTGTTTTGTACTTTCTTTCTCACCAGCATCTCTATTTTCACATCTTCAGCTCAGGTCTCCCGACAATTTTCAATGGCGCCCGTCAAAGAAAATGAGACAGGTAAGAGATTAGTTCTTAATTTGATTTGGCCGTAATTTTTATACAGCAATGTACCCTCCGCGTGCAAATGTAAAAAAAAAGAAGTAAGAATTTATTTAGCGTGTGATGCTGTGTATTGTGAAAGATTCCCAAAGTGCTACATTCGTTTGCTTCGCGAGTTACTACTGACACCTAGAAGGACTCTTTTTTTTTTTCTTGAACGTTAGAAACTTGGAACAGTCTTCCTGAAAATGTTGCAAATTGTGATACAATAAAATATTTTGAATAATGTCTAATGGAATTGTATTACATTTTTGGTTCTTCTGTTCATATAACTGTTATAAAAAAACATCATTTGTTGTTTTTGTGTGTGGCATGATGTGAGCCAGTGCGGTTGTACTTTATGGTTTATGTTTGTCCTTAATAATGCTCCACTTCTGTAATATGCCCAATTGGGTGCACAATAAATATAAATTAAAAACAATAAAAAACACTACGTTCACAAGTTGTTATGACTATTCCACGTATTTTCTTCGGAATCGGAGGGCCTGTCGATTTTCACATAGAAACTTGGTCTCTAACACTTTCTGTATCTTCTCAAGACGTGCATATCAGGTAAAGACTACAGATAGCGGAACAATTCCCTTTTCCGCAGATACAAGTGATCAAGGCGCAAGCAGCCATTCGAAACGTCCAACACCTGCACTCCACATGATCGAAGGCATCCTTCTGCCTCTCTTCTTCGACCCCGACACGGCGCGGTCGGGCATGGCGTACAAACCGCGCGAGGACGACGTCTTCGTAGCCACCTACGCCAAGTGCGGAACCACCTGGATGCAACACATCGTCTTCCTCCTTCAGCACAGAGGCGAGCCCCTAGCTCGGTCCACGACTTCTTCCGGTCAAGCACTTACATCGAACTCCTGGGCTCCGAGGTCGTCGGCAGCCTTCCGGGACCACGCGCCATCAAGACCCACCTCCCGGTCGACAGAGTTCCCTACGACGCGAAGGCAAAGTACATCTACGTCTATCGTAACCCGTGGGACTGCGTCGTTTCCTACTACCACCACGTAAAGACAATCCCGCTGTACCGCTTCCAAGGTACCCTGGACGACCTCTTCGAGGCGTTCATGGAAGGCCATTGCGAGGACGGTGACTACTTCGACCATCTGGTAGGATGGTACGCTCGAAGAAACGACCACAACATCTTCGCGATATCTTACGAAGAGGTGCACGCTGATGTCCGATCGTCCATCTTACGCGTCGCGGAGTTCATGGGCGAAGAGTACGCCGACATGTTGCGCGAGGACGAGAAGGTTTTCCAAGAGATCCTGCGCTGCTCCAGCATCGAGTACATGAAGGTTCACACCAACGACACGATGCGGGAGTTCTTTAAGATGAAGCGCGAGGACGTCCTCAACCATCCCACGTGGGTGAAGAGCATCAAGAACATACGGGAGGGCTTCGCCGAAGGCGAGGGCGACTCGCTCAGCCTGGTGCGCCGAGGAGCCGTCGGAAAGTCTGCGGAGACGCTCGATGATCAGAAGATTAAGAGGATACGAGACAAGTTGGAGGATAAGCTGCGCCTCGCGGGACTCGAGATGCCCGAATCCTGGAAGAAGCTGCCTTACCTCACGTCGAGTTAAGCGTCTACTGACTTGATTTTGATTGGGGTATCTGGAAAGTGTGACAAAGGTATGGACGCTATAGATCCATTTATTGTTTGCAAATATGAACCGCTTCTTGTGTCCCCAGACTACCGGTCGCCCGGTCGCTCTGTCTCTGCAAGCCTGACGAGCCTGCCTATGTCACCAGTGCTAGAAAGCATAAATGCTACACGGACAACATAGCGAGGGTCTTCGGTTGTGCGATTTTACGTCTTGGAGGAGACAAGTGGGTTTACAAGAATATTAACAAAATTTGAACGAATCTCGCGCTTCTTGGTTTTTTTTTTCTTTTTCTTTGGGCGTTTATCTAGAGAATTGGTGGTTAAATGTTTCATCGACGTTTCAGGCAGCGGTGTTAAGGTGGGCTATGTTCATTATTTTTATAAACCGGAAGTTCGCTGGAATGTCAAAGACTGGAGCACCGCTTAAGAAAAGGGTCTATAGGAAATTTCCGTAAAATGGCTAAGTGGACTAGTTGGTACCATCGGGTTCGAATGAAACGCGAACCGTGACGGAACTTCGAGCCCACTATACCGGTTCTGCTTCCAAGCTTGGGTTGTGCTTGACGAGGTTCAAACATATCGGAGTGGGGTGCTCCGAGGTTGTGCGTTCTACTCCGATGTGTTTGAACCTCGTCAAGCACAACCCAAGCTTGGAAGCTGTGCCGGTAGTGGGCTCAAAGTTCCGTCGCTGTTCGCGTTTCATTTGAACCCGATGGTACATGTTTTTAGGTGGAAGAGCGCCATAAACATACGTGGACACGAGAAAGAAGGGACAGGACCAACCACTACCTATAATTGAAGGTTTATTGAAAACACTCACTATTTGTACACGCATTCAGGCTCCCGACACAAAAAAGCAAACTCTTTTTCAGTTATGTGCACCGACGGTGCGCTTACGCAGATATCCTCGCTTTTCACTCTTATGCGATAGGCCTCAATTAATTCTCTCTTGGTTTTGTCTGTAAGTTTTTGCACAATTTTAGTATCTTCAAAATTAGGCGCACAAGGGCACCTATCAGAGTGACTGGCGAGGTTGCCCGATGGGGAACTTCTGACAGGTATGCTCACGTGCCCTGTTTTTTTTATACACTTCCCTGTTTGCCCAACGTACACCCTACCGAAAGTCATGGGTATTTCGTAGACAACTCATGTTGCAGAATCAACGTACTGCGCTATGTGTTTCTTAGCACATGCCTCTGTTGTTCTTGTTTTCTTCTATTTTTATTTTATTTTTGAGCACAGGCCAGATAATTTTGACGGGGCAGAGAACACCATAGACACTTCAAACTTGTGCGGCAATTCTCTTGAGGCTGTGAGACAGCCTATGGGCGTATCGGATTACCACCGATCTGGTATTTTTCCTCTGGGAGGTTGTTTCTTCTCCGTTTCTTTCTTTATACCTTGAAACGAAAGTTTCGGCAACTTCTTCTAAGAAACGTTTTGGATAGCCCGCGAAATTAAGGCGACCCACCGGATCAAAGAAGCCATCGCCCATAGTTTGCTTGGACGACTTATCTAGGGAAGCTTTCATCAACGACGATACAGCGCCTCGTTTCACTAATTTGGAATGGGCAGACGAGAAACACAAAAACCCTTTCTTCGAGCGTGGCTGGTACTTCCAGCATGCGTGATTCTTGTTGAAGTGCAAGTTTAAATCCAAGAACTGCAGCTTCTTAGACGCCATGGTTTGGTGGGTGAATGTTTCAGGTGCGCTTGTGATAGATAAAAAAACTAAAATTGACATGCGATAAGAAAAAAAATTATTAAATGGGCATAATGTTTTTTTTTTTTTTGCTGTTCTGGTGTAAAATCATCGCGTGAATTCTAATGTCAAGCTTTGCCTGAAAGCAGCGGTTCTTTCGTTAAATGTTTATTAAACTGGAACAAATGATTTCTATTTTCCAGTCACAGTAACGTGTGAAAGGTAGACATAATGAACGCAACCAAACTGAGGAAAAAGCTAAACACTAGATAAAGGCCAATGCCTCAAACGAAAAGGTCTACGTACCTGGCTAGGAGTTACATGTGTCTAGGGATTCTGCTCACTGTGTTTAAATTTCAGCATATAATACTCTTATAATACTTTATTTCCTCTCCAGGGAGCGGATGGGCAAGGACAAAAAGCTGCATACAGCAACAAAATGTAGCGAAGATAAGCGATTCAGAAGGCGAGAAAGCTGAAAAAACACACTCTGCATGCATGCACAGAAAAAAAAACTTATCATATTAAAGCGTTTGTTCAAGAAGAGAAGCGATTCGAAGGGAGACAAGCTAAAAAACAAACTCTGTTTGTTTTTTTAGCTTGTCTAAAAAAAACAAAAAAAAAGTTTGCGCCTTTCATTTTTTTTTTTTTCGTTCAACAGTAACTTTTGCTTTAAAGCTCAGGGTACCGCTCAAAACGCTCTTTAAATTTCAGATTCCAGCTGTAACGAAATTGATATATCGTGTTTGAAATGATTTATTGTATGTTTGTTGACTCGAAGATTAGGTAGCATATCGTTCATAATAATTATACAAATCAATATTATCTACTGATAAAGAAATAAAAACAATTATAATAAAACAATTATTAATCTTCAAATCAAATTCGAGCAGAGGGGATTCATATAATAGTTAACACTCATTCAAAACCGTCATGTCGTGGCGATATGAAATCAGCGTAATGCAACGAAAAAAGTGTTCAAATAATTTGATCACAATATTATTCTGATTGTTCTGCCGCATGTTGGTCATTTATTTAAGTCGTGCTTTGAACAAGGGTGTGATTGTTGATGATTTTATTAAACTGAGATGCGAAGGATTACAAATAACAACAATGAGAAGAGAAAGACGACGGAGCATAAAGAAATAGGCGCACTTCGCAGCGCAGTTTAATCAAGGCATGAAAAACCCATTAGCACAATCCCTAACACTATTCAACTGTCGTTCTTCGCAGCAGTAATATTCACTTTTCTCTTTTAATTGGTAAAGCTGTCTCTCTTTTTTTTTACGTTTTAAGGTTCCTGTGTCTTTAAAATTTTGCTTAAAAAATGCTGCTGAAACGGACGCAATGTGCTCCGCCTTTCTTTGTCGTCACTTTGTCTTTATACGCTGAACTTCATCGTATGATCGTACCGTTTGATTTATACTGACCGAAATGCCCCAATAAATTGAAGCGATCTCTTTTTTTTTTTACCTCCAGACTACAGTGATTTAACTAATAACAAAGACGTTCCTTTTCGTTATCAATTATTGATTCAGACAATATATTTTCTTAAATATTTTCATACTGTAAATGCTTCGACAATCCACATATTTTGAGCAAGCTACAGTTTAGTTTCTTACGAAACCGATGTTCGCGAATGATATAAAATAATCTTGAGATGATGTAGCAAAATTAAATATATATCTCGAATACCCATATGCAAGAAAACAGAATAAAAACTTATGTGTATTAGTCCCTCGTCATCAATTACACGAGAAATTCGGTGAGTCTAAATAAGAAATAAATTTAAAATAACTATAGTCGCCACAGCTGCCGTGCGGTCCACAGGCGGGGTTAAGTGTCAAATATTGCACCCTGCTTTCCTGCTGTCCTTCGCTACTTTGTGGCTGGCTTACTCCAATCTACATTCTAATCTACATTATTTTCCTTAAAAATAAAAAGGGAATAACTACTTACAGGCTTCATACGCAGCTGTAGATAAATATATTAAAACTCGCAATGATTTTCGCACCGGTTCACTGTCTTGATTTGTTCATGCGAAAAGAAATACCTTTTTTGTTGTTCACCACCCTTGAAGGAGAAAACAATTAGGTTTCCTACGCCTTTTTTCCTTAACTAATCAGGTTATTGCTCGCAATTTTTATAGCACGACCTTTTGGCTATATGTTGATGCTGCGATGGCCGACCTTCTTTGGGTCAGGTTTCAGGTTTTGTAGTCACACCTCAATAAAACCAAACGATCGAATTGTACCTTCACTTGGACCCAACTCAAGGCCGTACAGTTGTTGGAAACAATAAATATGTAAGTTATAGACCAACTCAACTCACTGAGGTCACACCACTGCGGTGGCGCTGCTGTCGGTACCGCGCATGCGCAGATGCTTTACTCTTCCCGAATTTGGTTTCTGCGCAGGCGCAGTGCCCACACCTGGTGTGGGCAAAGCGGGCTTCTTTGTAAATACTGTGTTGGTGTATACTTAGTTGTAGCTTCAGTTCGCACGCAGCCGACGTTATGAGGTAATGGGCCAATTAAGCGGCGTCAGAAACGCAAGTCACTAGGCTTTTTTTTGCTGTTTATGATTGGTTCAGCGATGATAGAACACGCACAGAAACATGACGAACACCATAATGGTGCGTTTTTTACGTTGTCTGATTGGCCCCATTACCTCGTAGCCTGGGCTGCGTCTGGCTTTCAGCTAAAACAAAGTATATGAACGGTGAAAAAACAACAACAGGCACTCCGGAGTCTAAGCCTAGTGGCATATAACAAAACATTTTTATTTTTGTTGATTCAGCCTTCGAGGTGACTCAAAAGGCGTAAATATCATGAGCAGCTGTCATATTTATATCAAGTTCGTAGTCCTGGCGTACGAGCTGAAATCCACAAATGAATGTATACACGTCGTAGATTCAATCTGCTGTTCTGGGACTTACTTTTCACCCATTCATGTAGATAATATGCGGGATAGGTGTACCTGTATCGTATGTTCTAAAAACTTGCAAGTGTGGTTAGAGGCACATATCCCAAACGACTTTAGGTCTTACCAAATGAAAGCTAAAACCAACACCAAGGCAGCAACGTTAGGTCTATACCCCTAATGACACGGAGCGGTGCATTTCAATGGCGATTCCTATTATCTGCACCAGCTTGCAGCCGAAACAAAATTATCATTTACTGTAACATTCACGACCTCTCGCTCATTCTGATATATTTCTACAAAAATACAGGAATACTTTACCTAGTGTTCAGTTATCGCCCATTGTATATACGTATTTATGCAAAATATATTTGGCTTTTGAAGACGACGCCCCATGGCCCCTCTTGGATTTTATTTGCCAAGTAGTTGTTAGTGCTGAACCGGTAAAATGTGCGAGTTACCGGTTGTCTCTTACCTTTTTCGGTTCATCGACAGATCTAATAGAGAGTTTTAAAGAACCGTCTTAACACGTTCGATACCGTACGATGGACCCTAAGGTACGAACTGCGCATGCGCTACAGCAGAAGACTCGCGTATGCGCAGTTCGTACCGGAGGGCCCGTCGTATACCGTATCGGATGCGCAAAAACGGTTGCCTAAAACTCTCTCAAGCCCGTTTTGTTCCGGCTACAGCCATGATGGATGCCACCTATACTCCGTTTCACCTTATGTTGTACCGCAGCGAAGGCTAGAAGCGCGAGCTCATAGCGTTGGCAGCTGCCCTTGGTGCACAAGAGCTTGTGCCGCCGAGATGTGCCCTAGAGCAAGGAGCTCGCGCTTGTAGCCTTTCCTGCGGTACAACACAAGCTGAAACAGAGTATTGGCGACGTGCGCGATCGAAAGCGTCGTTGTGGTCGGTCTTCCAGGATTGGCCGAATGCTGACTATGACGTCAGCAAAGGTTTTCTCATCGACAGAAATAAGAGAAATGTAAGAACTTTAATTTTGAAGGTGTTGGCAGTGTTGCTTGTAGAGCGCAATGATTTCAAGCCTCCACCATGCTCATTGCAAACACCATCGAACTTGCTGTCCGCAAGGTAATGACGTCACAAGAGGGAACCATAGGAGGGCGCCACCAAAACATCTCGCCGCTAATAGTCAACGTCCCCACTGTTCCATCGCTTTATGTTTTGTCCGATCGCGGAGCCTGCGCGCTCTTCTTCCCAATCCCAGCAGGCCCCACTCCGCTCCTGCCCCACAAGGTGGTTTGCTGACGAACACCACAAGTTGTCAACAAAAATCCATTTTCGGTCTTTGCTTTGGGTATTGATACCTGTTTAACTCCCAGGATAGAATGACATTGACACCGAAAGAAGTAATTTTTTCTAGTTTTGGGTTAGGTTGTCTTTATTTAGGTCTCAGTAACCTCATGCAGGAACAACATCAAAGTGTAAAACCGCAGTAAAACACACCATTTCTTCTGTTTAAAGGGAAACTGAAGCGGTTCTGTATTTGAGAAAGAACACTTAAATCGTCTTCATTTGGCCTCCAGGATCACGAATTTTGAGATTATAGTTAAATTTAGTGTACATGGAATTTGCAGAAATTCATTTTCAAGGTACCGCTGAAGCTTTTCCTTCCCGGAGGGTCACGTCATGTCCAGAGTTTTCGGAATCTCCGCTCTCGCGCAACTTCAGCTCCTATCAAAGCTATATGCACGCGCACTCTTACTATTTTCAAAAATGCCTGAAAACGACGCCACGACTGGTGTCAGTGCGGGTGAATATAGACCTCTCCAAAAAAGGGCTCCTGACCGGTTCTATTTTCAATGTTCGTGCGTATGGTGCGTGATTTGCTCGCTTTCCGAAGCGACGAACATGCGCGTACTGGGCTGAGGAGATCGCACTCTGGGCTAAGGACTTGTAAATATTGGAATGGTGTATACCTGACAAGCTTGCAATTGCACGCGCTGCCCACTCGAGCGACAGGGGCTTGGCGGCCGAAAGATCTCGATATGACGTACCCACTGGTCGAAAGTTTTTTGTGCTTTCTCACGTTTCGTTACATCATCGGCGAAAAAGAACGTGATATTCAAGTTCTCGGTATACAAATCCTTTAGAATTCACCTCTAACTGGTTTCACTTTTTTCAAGAAACACTTTAGCTTCCCTTTAAACCCTTCCAACCAAACTTCTTATTATTTACACTCTGTACATCACACGCCTATGAAGCACCACCAGTGATGAAAGCAATCCAACGCCTGGTGCCCCTGGTCAGCTGGCAGATGTCTTGGCGCGCCATAACCCGCTGTTCCCGACAGTTTCAGAAGACTGCATCACCAGCGGCTGACTAAAACGCACGTCAGGCCTGCCGGAAGCATGCACCTTGGAAGGAACACTGGCCGATCCCTGCATGTCGAACACGTAACCCATGCCTTCTAACATGGGTCTCGCGAGGTCCAGCTCAGCGTCCGCTGCCATTGCCGCTTGTTCTTCCATTGTCTTGGGCTTCGACGGGTTGTCAGTAAAACGCCGACCATTAGGCGAGGACGTGCTTCTGTAAATGTGCTTTTCCATGGCACGTCTGTTGGGAAGGTTTGTGAGGCGTTGTTTCTTGCCGTTCTGAATCGTTCTTGCACATCGAGTATTACCCCTCTTGTTATCGCACTCCAGATACCCGTCTCCTCTTGCAGCAGTGAGGCATTTTCCTTTCGCGCATTTTTTGTAAGGAATATCTCTCTCTTTAGAATAGTTCTGGAGAATCTCCGATTTCTCGTAACTTAATGCGTTTTCGGTGGGTACACTTTGTACTCCCGTGCAGTTCCCTTTGAGGCAAGGGCCCCCTCTTTCTAATTTAGCTGTTCGACTCAACGGAACTGTGCCTTTAAAATCAATACTAGTAAAACCCCTTCCACTGGACAATTTTTCATTGGCGTATGAATCGCGTGATCCTTCATTACGCGGTAGTCCTTGGTTTTCCTTCGGTTTCACCGGACCACGAAACGATACACCTTCCCTTCCACGAAACGTTTCGAAAATATGTTTATTACTCGCCTTGCTTCCTTCATCCGCCTGAACAACATGCTGCACACTTTGTTCTCCAGGGATATAGGCGTATCCAGCATACGGAGAGGCTACCCCATCGTCCCTTACGAAAGCGTTGTTTGGCAGATTCTGTTGTGAGGCGTACGTCTCAGGACCTGTAGTTCTGCTAAATTGAGCTCTGTACTCTTCTTCGGTTAGTGGCCTTCCGTCGACGTAGAGAGGATATGCTATGATTTGTGGGTTAGTAGTAATACCCTTCTGTTGATTCGAAACTCCGTGCTGAACTTCAGGGCTGTAGGTATAAGCATTATGTGTTAACGCGTGTTGGGGAGTCAGCTGTCCTGAATGTGGTTGCTCAACAGGGTGACGATACAGAAAACCGTTTGCTGAATTATGTTCATTTCGCTTCAAAGGAGGAAGAGAGTCGTACAAAGTTCCATCGTTACTCCTTGTGTCTTCTTGACCGCGTGGCACCTGTGATCCCGTGTTATAGGGTGCCCTGGCAGTTTCTATTGCCCCTAACTGTGGACTTTGGCTGCTATGTGGTGGGTGCTGAGCTGCTTCAGTGTACTGGGACACTGGGTATACTCCTCGATTGTATTGATTGTTGTTATTAACAGCTGCGGCATCTTGCACTGTTGCACTGTAGGCTCCTGCAATGTACTGATTATTTTGGTTTATTCCTCCCAGGACAGCTCCTGGAATGTAGTGTCTTGGACTGTAAGGCGTATTACCAACCGGTGTGTCTGGCTGTGCCAAAGGATTGCTTGTTACTGTAGAATATGGCTGTGGATTGTGAGGGCTATTTTCATTCGCGTTTACTAGATACGGTCCCGCTCCGTGATTTGATTGAGGGTCATATTCCGTTGTACCATAATCACGAGCGGAATAAGGCCTATTGTGAATAATTTCACCTTCTTTTGTATTGTAGTATTGTCCACTGTACTGGTCGCTTCCTCCAGCACTTTCAGCCGGCCTTGAGACGGCTAGGTGCTGACGTGGATCTTGCGGCCTGGTTTGCTGTGCTTCTGAAAACGGCACTGAACCATAAGAACGGTCGCCTCCTCTTTCGTCGCGTTCCGAACCTCGATCTTGCTCTGAGAAAGGTTTGTGCTTCTCAGTCACTATATTGGCGTGTGGAGTCCGTGCGTACGTTCCTGACTCTCCAATAACACTCCCGATCAACGCCCCGTCCATGTGACCTACCGTAACGGTTGGAACTAATTGATCCTTAGTCCTAACTCGTATTCGCACAATATTGCGTTTTTTATCGGCGTTTCTGGGCAAGTTGTTTGTAACGTTGCCAGTCTTCAGAGCTGACACCTCGTCCGTCGAACTAGACACATAATCTCCGGCCCCGCGTGGGTGACTGGAGCCCACGATGGCGTAGTCCTGGTGGTAACCTCCCTTGTTTTTCTTGTGCAGTCGCTCCTGGTGTGCCGAGTCGTGGATTCCCTTCTGGTAGTGTTCCTTTGCCTTCTCAACATCGTCGTGACCTTCCTCGTGTGCGTGATGCTCCTTCGAATGCACGCGGTGACCTTGCTCCTGATTGTCCACGCCATAAGCCTTGTCATGGTGCTTGTCTAGAAACGAAACATGAAGGATTATTGTTGAGAGATATAATACAGTGGCGTAATCAAAATTCTTTTTCGGGAAAAGTGGGGGGGGGGGATATTCATGACTTGGAAAGCGGGGAAGGGGGGAGGGGGGGGCCTTTAGTGCCGTAAGTCCTCCTTTTGCTACGCCGCTGGTACCATGTTATACCAGCCTATTAGTTTTGCATGGAGCGCCACTGTCTCAGAGTCGAACTGAGAATCCCAGACACTTCGCAAAACATCGTTGTGGGAGAACTAGATTGCCATAGCAGTTTTTGAACATACCACTCAAATTTGAAGAAGTGACAAAAAACACCATAATGAACCATGAGGCGTGCGTTGCATGCCTCACGCTTTGCACTCTTCCGGCACTAATGTCATATGAGAAGGTTTTCTACAGACTTTTCTGAATTTCAGACCCCTTTCCAAGAGCATAGAAAGAATACACACCATGAGTATAATATGCCAGTAGATTTTGATTAACTGTAGCCAGTATTGTAAACTCTGATAACTATTATTTTGCTCACGTAACGATGGACTCTCGCTGCCATTGCTATAGTTGGGTATACAAAACCGTATTTAACGTAAGCATTGAAAAATCCCACCATCGATGAATCAAGAGAAAGACAGGATTCTCCGTACCTTTATCGACGTATTCTTTTTCAGCGACAATGCGGTATCCCCGCTCCCTCCAACCGGCGCGTTGATGGCCCTTGTCTTTGTCGGTGAATCCTCGAGACCCAGCCTGGTGGTGATATTCTTCGTGATTGCGGGCGTCCTTCTGTGAGAAACCGCTGCTGTCGCCCTCCAGGCCCTTCTCGCTGCCTTGAGGCTGCAGTACTCCGTGCGAGTAGTGTGGTATGTATCCGCTGCCGACAACCTGCTGCGAGAAATATAAGCAAACATTTGACTACTTTGTTTCTGCCCGTGAAAGAACCCGGGTGAAAGTTTGTCCCCTGGTACATGAAAATAACTTTTTTTGTTTTGTTAACACTTTCTTTTTGTGAATTGTACGGCGACCCTTGTATTGGCGACCATCTTCATGGGGTTTTGTTTTAGCCTCCGAAGCGCGCACAGTGAAGTACGACCCCTGGTTGGTCCCTTCCCAAAGGAGTCTTTGGGCGTCGTTCATAGACTATAAGTAGTTAAGTCTTTTCTTGGCGTAAAACCGCAATATTTCCTTTAGCCTTGTATAGGCAGATAACGCTCCACCCACCACTTCCCTTGAATGACAGCTAGGCATTCGTGTGACTCTCCTTTTTAATATTTTTAACCATATCCAGAACTCGAGTTCGTTTGGGAAGAAACTCGCTTTAAAACGTAACCTTCATTTTTTTATGAAATAAAGTATTTACGTGGCTGTCTTGGGAGTGACCTCCGTACTGATTCTGATGCGCGTCGTGTCCCTGGGATGCAAACTTTTCCGCAGTCTTCACCGCGTCAGTGCTGGACCTGCTGTGATGCGCAGCCTTGAGTTTGTCATGCTCGTCGTCCTTAAACTTTTCTGTCGTCAGAAGAAATAAAACGAAGGCATTTTTCACACAACAATAAATACTTTGTTCCACTGATGAAATAGTGAGACGACTTAACATGGGGAGCGCAATTAAAAACAAAACGTAGCGAGTGCTGTGAAGGTGAGCGATCTTGAAACGCATACGATATATCTGACTGAGTTTGAGGTTTATGACCCCCCAAACCAAATTTGAACATCTTGTCGTTTTAATCACAGTTTTTAAAAAAATATCTCGACTTTTGTTTTGGAGTACTTGGGTGAGCTATAGTTAGGACATCTCGTGGGATAACGGCAACCGCAGCTTGCCAGGTGAAACATGATTGGTGACGGTGAGTAAAAAACGAGCCAACCAGTTCAGCCCGAAAGAACGGTCCATGAATGACCAGATGCGATAATCTAGATATATGCCGCCAGAAACGTCCGGCCCTCAGGCCACTTACCTCGCTCGAAGTACTCAATCTCGGTGCGGACGCGGTACTTGCGCTCCGCCTGTCCTGCCCTGTCGTGGCCTCGCTCCTTGTGGCTCGTGGACTTGGCCTTCTCGTCGTGGTGGTGACCGCCGTCGGCGTTCTGAAGACCATGCTGCTCGTGGTACTTGGCCCGTGCCCCCGAGGCCCACTTGCCGTACCGGTAACCCTGACTCTCTTGGTCTGCGTTGCTAATGAAAATACCATAACATTCCGGCTTAGGAGGACCCCCCCCCCCCCTTGCGAACACTTATACGAAGGGCTAACTCTTGACTGACAACAGCCCTGTCTGACTTATTTCTGATTTTATGATCCGTATTCATCGTACTCAGCCCTTAAGTTTGATTTTAACTTCGATAGTTCGGATGATTTCATGAACGCAGAAACGTACGAATTGAAATAGTTGCACACCTGTCGCGATACGCCGACGGTGATACGTGGCCGTAAACGTTGCCTTCAGCCGGGACTAGGTCGCGAGATCCGTTGGATGGTCTCACCAGGACGAACTCCTTCTGCATCGTTGGAAGGGCGTCCCCTACGCAGACAACAAAATAAACCGGTCGTCAAAAATTGCGTACCTGTAGTTGCAAATCCCGTGATTCGAAGTCTACCTCGCGAGGTTGCCGATTGCAGAAGCCTTGAAAGCATATTGCCATTAACCTAAATCGTGTATGACCAACAATACTTACAATACCAATGTGTGAAGGGTATGATGCAGCGCTCAGCCTACTTTACATGTTGCTTTACAAGCGATTTATAGCCATGAGCGCCCGACTACTTGGACCCTCACGACATAGTTTCGAGCATTTCAGTAAAACTTTAGTGCTTCAGCTGGTATTACTTAAAAAGAACGCCCTAAAAGCACCAGAGTGGCAGCCATTATTTTGCTGAATTGCTAGTGTTTTTAGGGCCCGGCTCAAGAGGCTCTCACAGAGCCACGTCAGCTGCACTCTGACGCCTTCAGATGGTATCATCGCGGACAATATGAGATGAAACAGCCCATTATGCTTCTTCAGCGTGCCTGCCAGTATTTTAGAGAACTGTGGTCCCAAAATTGATATAGAATGCAAAGTTTAGGTCCCATGCTTTGGGCGGCTTTACAGATTGAAAGATAATAGAACTTGTAAGCACCGCAGACGCAGATAAAGGCCGAATCGCTTGTTTCAGTTCACATAGTCAGCGGGGTACCTTTCAACTTCTTCCTGCCCGCTTCCACTTCTTTCGTACTTTAGTTGTAGTTATTTAGTTATGAAACTTTTGGTATTTCTGAACGACTTACCCCCTTCTTCCGGCGATGCGTATAATGTGACCCTCAACGTCGCGTTGTCCTGCATCCCGCCCTTGAGCTCTTGCATGGCCTCCTGAATGGCCGGGATCTGGTCCTGCGCCTGTGCTGGCTCCCTAGCCAGTTCCTCCAGGTAAGGCACATGATTCAGCTTGTCCAGCAGGTAGAGCAGGTGACTCAGAACCTTGGCGTTCTCGTCTGGGATGGTCACGTTCACCACGTCAGCGGTGGAGTTTGAGGAGGCAGCAGCCACGGGAGCCGACTCCACGCTCTGCTCCGTGAAACCCGGGCTGGAGGGCACTGCTGTCGAGGCCTCTGGCGTAGGATTTGGCGACAGGTTCCCGGCACTGGCCAAAGACGTCTGGTAGAAAAATGAAATATTTTGCGTCCGCGTACATGCAGAACACAGAAACATACCCGTGCGTCTATACAGTCTAAAAACAAGTATGTAGCTTCTTGTCCACTAAGCACTTGTGAAAGTCAATCGTTGAAATCTGCAGATGGGGTCAATGACGATGCTGTAAATATGTTTAGATCTAAGAAAACAGTTTGCGCCGTCGCACTGAGCTTGGTGAAACGTTATGCTCAGTGCCACAGCGCTGACTGAAACACACATGAAACATGTGAAGGTAAGTCAAAAATCATCCGCACTTTATTTATTTTTTCTAATTCATTTGCGCAAATGTAGGCTTTAAACAATTACGTCATTTGTATACATTTTCTCCTTCTTTCTTGATGCGCTCAATCCAGTGGTCCAGAAGCTTGCGTATGCCCTCCAAGAAAAATGTTTTCGAATGCTCGCCCAACCATTTACGCAGCGCTTCCCGCGCTGACGGGAGTCTCGCTCCCGTCTTCGTGCATCACGATTGTCCGGACACTTCTCGGCATAGGCGTGCGCAGAGGGGGGGGGGGGGGCAAGTGTGCGATGGCCCACCCCAATGACTCTAGAGAAGTGCAAATTAAGTAGGGCTCTATATTTGTTGTGTTACACAACAAAAAGAGAACCTATGTACTTAATTTGCGCCCCTCTGGAGTCGTTAGCGGGAGCCATAGAATGCTCCCCCCCCCCCCCCCCCCGCTGTGCACGCCTATGCTTCTCGGTCCACTCCTACACACTTCTGCGTGGTAGCGCACTGTCCCGATATTCTGTTGTAAGCCTCCGATGAAATTTAGTCCCTGACACTACCATAGAAATCGGATATCTACTCTTTGTTTTAATTCACTCTGCTAACGGAGCGGCCATAATTACACTAAAGCAGAAGCAAAAAAAAAAAAATAATAACGCTATCTAGGCCAGACATTGATAACGCGACCACAGTACAGTATCAACTCTAAGCATGCATGCGTAGAAGGCAGTGTAGAAAACCTCAAAACGTGTAATAGCAAAAGTGCCATTTTTTTTTACTTTGTTTCGTGTTTTTAGTTTTGTTATTTGCCGAGCCCTCCGTAGATTGCAGCGATTGGCTCTCCCAAGTGCTTTCCAGTCAAGTAGACTCCCCAGATTTCTTAGAGTACTGACAACTTAATAAGAAACGCGGGGAGTGTCAAGTCCCGAGCACCTCATTATCGCTTTGCCGGCAATGGACTTGCGACATTTGCCGAGATGAACGCCGGAATGGGACGAATCGCTTCGAAAGAAGTGCGAAACCATAGCAAGCCGCACCCTTCCCTTTTTTAAGCTCTCCGCGACTAAACAAACGGTTTGCAAGTTCGTCTGCTCTTAATAGCCGATTCACACGACGGACCGAATCGCGATTTTCGTCCGCGGACCGTGTACCACGTGACCGGCACGTCACCGATTCCTGCGATCCGCGCCTCGTCCGCGGACGCGCGGACTGATAAAGCCGAGCGCCTTTTTCACTCGCGGACTTTTGGCGGGAGATCGACTTGAAAAGCGTTTAGTCTGGCAACGGTACATTGTTTTCTCTTTATTTGTTTTGTTTCTGGGCGATGAAAACAAAAATGGCGCATCGTTGTGTGTTGTGCGTTCGCTGGTTCATTTTGTCGCGCGTTTCTTGGTTTCACGTGTGAAAGAAACTGCAGAAACTTGTCTGGCTGACGCGACGCAGGTTCCGGTACTCCTCCGGGTCCGCGTCAAGAAGCTCCCGTCAAAACTCGTTTAGCACGCCGCGATGATTCGTGCACGTCCAATCAGGATTTCACCGAGCAAGACCTCTCTTGTGGCCGTGGTGTACTTGAGTGTTGTGCACGAGCGCGGAATGCGTGAAGGCATCTTCGAACGCCCCTCCGCGAGCCCAGAACTTCGTCGCTTCTACGCGGAACCCTTCTCGAGCAGGACCATGCCTGTGTCACTCTCATGCTTTGGGTCAGTAAAGGTTGTGGCGCTTCGCGCGAAGCTTATCACGGTGTTTTGTCTCGATCTGTACGTAACAGCGGCGTACGATTTATTATCGCGGTAGCAAACGTCGATTTCTCTCTTGGACAACGGTGCCACAGTGCGATGTTGGAGTTTCGCGGCACTGTGGGGTGGCGATCAGGTTCGGTCCGTCCTCGCTGGCGTGTGCTCGTCGTGTCCCTCGTGTGGATGCGCTTGGGAGACGGACGATCCGCGGACATGTCGTCACGTGATCAATCCGTCCGCGGATCAGTCCGTCGTGTGAATCGGCCATTACACACCTCGTGCTTTTGTTTACCCTCGAGATGCGCCCAATGGCTGCGCACGTCATGGCGTCACCTCGCGTTCCAGCGCGTTCTCTATGCGGAACGCAAGTATCGTCTGCTTCTTTTGCAGGGGTTGCGGTGACGTCAGAAGACGCCGAGCTCTGATTGGTTCTGGATGAAGGATAGTGGCTGGACCTCAAAGCAATCTGCCTTGAGGTCTACCCACTATCCTTCCATTCAGAGCCAATCAGAGCTCGGCGCTTCTGACGTCACCGCAACCCCTGCAAAAGAAGCAGACGATACTTGCGCTCGCATACGCTGCAGCCCTTTGATTGGTCTGCCTCTCCTTGCGCTCCGATGCGCCGCACTTTGGAACACTTCCCCGCCGAATACGACTTCTTCCAGAGGACTCGGCGTTGCCATCGTTGCAATGGATGCGGAGGGAGCTCGACAAAAGACGACACCGTTATCTAAATCTAAACCTTGCTCAGCGCTCATCGTCCGAGCAGAAAGTGCCAAATCGCTTGGCTTTAGACGCGCGTGCGCGCGCACGCGCGGTGTCTGACATTTCGCCTTGCAGAAGCCGATTACTGGAATGGTCTGCAGCAGTGGTTCCCAAATGGGTGGTCCGCGAAGGCATTCTAGGGGTCCGCGATGCCCTGCCTCATCAATCATGCCCTGCAATATTATTTTTTTATTGGGAAGAAACGATTTTATTTTTGGATGAGTTTTCTCGTGTGTATGTCAATGAGAGAAGTCTATTTCACACCAGCCCTTAGTCATACCCATTTATGAAATCACTATCACAATTAAGCTACACTTGTCCCACCCCTCACCACGAACGGAGCCTCCATTATATCCGTTGATCCACAAGGAGTCCGCGAAATATCAGTGGTTGAGAACCCCTGGTTTACGGGCACGGACATCTGGAGGAACACAGGGCAGGCGATCACGCTTCTACAACATGCCCCCCCCCCCCCCCCCCTCAAAAAAAAAAAAAAAAAAAATATATATATATATAGAAAGAAATATTAATTTGTAGTTGTTCTTTTAACTTTAAAAAGTAAACTACGCATCGCTGAGCGCTCATTAGGGAGTTTTCGTAGATCTTTTCCTCTGTCCTTCAACTATATAAAAAAAAATCTTTTTTTTTTTACGCTGTAGATAGGCTTTTTGGCGTTGTTATCGGCTAATGTTGAATTCTTATGGGCTGCAGGGCGACAATGAATGCTCGGGGCTCTTCTCGATCCCCCAGTACAAGCGAGTATTTTCTATAAATACTAAAGATATTTGTATGAATGTTCAATGACCTTTCGATGACCCTTCCGTATTCGATCTCACTTCCCAAACATTTATTTCGCGTAACATTAACGATCCTCTTCCACTTACTTTTCATTCGGTTCTTCAGACAAGGGATTCACATAACATTTAACAACAATAAAGACAAAGTAAGTTTAATTTAAAGACTGCTGTGAATACGACGACCTCTTTCCACCAAGTAGTAATGTTTTTGTTATTTTTTAAGTCGCTTTCCAGCAAGTAGTAACAATTTTGTTATTTTTTTAAGTCAACGTACTATATTTTAGCGGAGGATCGCAGTGAATACTAATAACCCTTTTCAACAAAGCGTAATTAATATTTTAAAGCCCTTTTCTTTTAATTATTCAGCGTTACACGGGATACACTCATCTTCGGACTTAATTAAACGAATAAGAAGAGAAGTCATGACTTAAAAAAAGCGTTTTACACCCAATTTCGCCCTGCGGTCATTATGCCAGTCATGGCTGCTTTAAAACGCAATCGCGTATGCAAGCTGCCGTCTCTTTTTCTTTCTTTCTTTTTCTTTATATACTTACTTTATGCCGTTTTGTTTGTTTCTAGCTCGATTGCACGTCCGGGACGAGAAGAGTTGTAAGCGCAAGTACATCGGCAAACAAAAAGCCCGCCGGCTTGCCTGAGCGAACAGAAACGACAGCGCGTTATCTCGCAAAGTCACGCAACCGTGGCAGTTTCGTTGACAGCCTCTTTAGTGTTCCTTGGGTTCTCCTCGACTCCGTTAAGTTATTCAAAGGCTTCGTTGCCGTAATTTCCGTTCCCTTTTCTCGCTGGCTGCTTGCTACACGATGTTGTTGCTGCATTGCGCGCCGTTTTCTTTCTTTATTTTTTTGTCTTTTTCCTTTGACGTAGGCGGTCTTGGACTCCGGTCTTTTGTTCTGTCAGAAAACAAGAAAGCTGTTGCGAATAGCGGGAAATTCGCGCTATTGTTTAGATGGCAAGAAAAAGTGGCTGCATATCCATTCTCTACTCTACTTCTGAAGGAAATGTTCTCGTTTAGGCATGGTCTCCCGTTTAAAAATTATTCTTTGCTGGAGGAACTTGGGCAACGCCCCCATTTACGTTTGCTTCACCGCGTCTTTTTCGTGTAGTGTGGCGAAGACGTATTCGTGAGGGCAGTTGCTCTTCAAAATCCGCTGTCTGTATGGCTTTCTCTCTCTCTCTCTCTCTCTCTCTGTGTGTGTGTGTGTGTGTGTGTGTGTGTGTGTGTGTGTGTGTGTGTGTGTGTGTGTGTGTGTGTGTGTGTGTGTGTGTGTGTGTGTGTGTGTGTGTGTGTGTGTGTGTGTGTGTGTGTGTGTGTGTGTGTGTGTGTGTGTGTGTGTGTGTGTGTGTGTGTGTGTGTGAGAGAGAAGAGAGAGATAAAGCACGCGCTTGAGGGTGTGCAACAACACAGTCGTGGTTCGAACAAATGGACGCCGGCGACACGGAGTGGTCCTGGCCTTTCTTCCAACAAGCAAGATACGCTTGTTAACGGGCGAAACCGGCTGAGATAACTTTTAATGCTAAAGGGCGAAATGATTCATACTGGCGAAATAATAACCGTTTTAATTCACATAACTTAAACCGACAGGTCAAAAAAGGTAATGAACGGTGGCGTACAATTATTTCAACTCGTTAGTTAGTTTGTTCTTTGTTTGATGTCGTCCAGAGAACAGGGGGATAGCCGGGAGAGAACTCGTTATTCGTGACGTGATTATAACAGATGGTCGCAAAAAAACAATAAATGTAGACTTCTGATTGACTGACTCATCTGGTATGTTCCTTTCCATATGTTTGACCTGTACCCTCACACCGTGCTTGTAAAAGGTTGGTGCACGGTATACCTTTGAAAAAAGGCATCAGCGCGGTTGATGTTCTTGGTATTTTACCGGCACTAATACGCAATGCACTTCAGCTAAGCCGGAACACAGTTTGTCATCTTCAGCCCTTCCGTTAATGCCTTCGCATCATTTAAGGACGATCGGTCCGCCCCCAAGGGCGTAGGGCTCTGGGGTCAAAACACCGCCGCATTATATATATATGTTTAGATACCGGGGGAAAAAAAAGAAAGAGAGAGAAAAAAATGAAGACTGTGGAGAGATTGGCAGCCTTAGAATCGGCGCCGCTTTCGCCTTTTCTCATCGCCAGCCTTTCGCCTGCTGCATTAGTGGTAACTTTAGCCCACCCCCGCTCTTCCCACATCATTCAAGTCGTCCTAAAGTTGTCTGAAGTAGAGATTTTCGGCTGTGCTCAGCAAGTTTCTAATTTGAAGCATATGTTTACTGTCACTAATTAGAAAATAGACTAGTCCATTTTGGTAGTTGTTTCGCTAATTGGTTGGTTTGTTGTTGTCGTTATTTTGCAATCCCTGACGTTCACCGTGGCTGTCAGTCTGTTCCCGAACAGAGTTTCTTCTTTTCTAAAGTACCCTAGTGTAAGGAATGTTTGAAAGCCTTCGCAGAAACACCCGCTATATGTGATAACATTGGACCGTACGCACTTTCATAAAGAAGGGTATAATCTTACACCCTTTGTCCCATATACAGTCAAACGCCTGTATAACGAAGCCTGTGGGACCGCGATAATTCTTCGTTATACACGTCACTTCGTTATATCCGTCGCGCACTTTAATGACCTCAATAAAGCAGATGTACAGGCTATTAAAGCGTTGTACAGGCTATTTCGTAGTAGAAGCGTTCGTTGTAGGGGCGTTCAACTGTACTACGCTGTAAAACTTCAGTTCGACGTACAGCGCATTGACGTTAAACTGACGGCCCCAGATTTTACAAGGGGCTTGATAACGGTGCGATAGAACTTATTAAACAGATAAAGTACGTATCAAAGGCTACATAAAAAACACAGGTTTTGCAATAGGACCAAGAAAACCGCGATTATTTTTTTTTCTTCTTTGCATTCAGTAACGCATACATTGCCTATTTTAATAAGTTGTACCACTCGGCTATCAAGCCGCTCGCGAAAGTTGGTACCGTCGGTTCAACGTCAGTGCGTTGTACGTCGAACTGAAGTTTGGGTGTTTATTATATGAGACTAAAGGTGTAAGACGACCACCATGTTTTGTTTTGTTTTTTTTCCTCTGAGAGTTCGATGTTTTGACGAAAACAATAAATACGAACTACACAAAGTCGTGAACTCTCGCTCAGAAAAAAAATTTCAGAAGATACCTACTGACGCCAACTTTACTTGTACGCGTCATTGTCACTGAATTCAGCTTGAGAGGACGCGGGGTGTGGTCTATCATATGATCACGCTTCTCGCTTTGTGAGTGGTTCTTCTGCGTTCTTATCGACTGATGCCGCAATCTCATTGGCCGAGGAGCGTTAATGAGATGCAAGAGACTAACCATACCCTGCGCTTCTTAAACTGTCGGTGACTCTAGGAAAAATACGGACAGAGAAGCAGTTGAACTGCCAGAACTACGTTTTCATAGTGCTAGCATTCCGTTCCGATGTCGGCCTCAGATCAGCCAAATTGGGCCGATATCGTTTTGATTCAGCCGATATCTGCGGAATATCTGTTCAACGCTATCCTGACGCACCCCTACACGCCACCGTTTTTTGGTGAGTGTCGATTGTGATGCGCCTATACTGGCAATGTACTGCGATTTTGTGACCGACTCCATCTCTTGGTTTTCTGCAGCGCCAATAGATGCATCACTTGCAGGAGAAAACGGGTGAAGTCACACGTATGCGCTGAAGGCTGGTCAGCTGGAAGACTACGCCTCTCAGGCTCCACGAATTCGTGACCATGCCAACTTCATTCATCGCTCTCCTCTCCAGTGTATACCGAATCACTCTCTCACGAACACTCAGAACTTCCTCTGGCATTTAATGATTATTTTGCATCCGTATTTACAACAGATAATGGAGGGACACCCCTTTTAATCACAGCCAGATTCCATTCATTGATAACACCACTATATCTGAACCTGGCATTCTGTCCCTCCAACTAAGTATAGACACTAAGAAAAGCTGTGGCCCAGACAATATCGCAAACGTATTTCTTAAACGTTACGCGGAATGGTCTGCTAAGTATCTGACACTAATATTTATTAAATCACTAGAAACAGCCCAAATATCATCTGACTGGAAACTTGCGCAAGTGGTACCTATTCACAAATCAGGCGATAAGAAAGACCCGTCAAATTATAGGCCCATTTCGCTTACATCGTCTTGTTCCAAACACCTCACTGCATTGATAACAACAAATCACCTGTTAACCAGCCGACAACATGGCTTTCGATCTGGACTTTCAACTGTAACGCAGCTAACAGAATGTGTGAATGATTTATCCTCAACAATTAATAATCGTAGCCAAACTGACGTTCTCCTTTTAGATTTTACCAAAGCATTCAACAGTCTCACACACGAAATTATTGCTAAACCTTAAAACCTTACTTGGCACAGGACAAATTGTTAGTTGGATTGAGGCATACCTTACTGACAGAAAACAGTTCATCAAAGTTAACGGGCACAGTTCACCATTAACCACAGTCATTTCTGGAGTCCCACAGGGGTCTGTACTAGCATCTCTTCTCTTCTCACTCAATATTAACGACATAGTAACAACATTGAACATAAGACTGTTCGAAGATGACTGCATATTGTACACCGAAGTCAAAACTCAAAACGGCTAGCTTTTACTAGACAGTGCATTGCAAGTGATCAGTGACTGGTTTTCTTATTGGCAAATGGTATTAAACGCCAAAAAAAAATTCGGTTACATGACAATCAGTAATAAAAAAAGTACTCTGCAATCCCCCTACAGCATTGACAACACTCTCCCTCAAAAAGTTGAACACTACAAATACCTCGGACTCTACTTTCAGCAGAGCCTTAGATGGGAAACTCACATCCACTTCATTACTACCAAAGCAATTAACAAACTACGGTATCTAAGAAGAGCTTTAAAATCAGCACCCAACGAAACAAAGTTAGTAGCCTATAAGTCACTGGTACGTCCCATAGTGGAATGTGCTAGTGTCGTGTGGTTCCCCCAGCTATAAAACACGCGTCGCTCAACTAGAAAAAATGCAGCGCTTGGATGCAAGATTTATTTTTAATAAGTCTCCGCTACACTGACTCACCGTCCCACTTATGCAACTTAGCTCAACTAGCACCACCTGCCAGAAGGCTACCAAAATCTCACTACCAAGCGTCCCTGTTTCAAATATTAAATGACCAAACCCTCATAGGCAAAATTAAATACTATGTTACTTCGCACATTTCCAGAGCTACGAGAAGGAATCGCTGAAGGCTACTCATAGAATACCAGAGTAACAACAACTTTTTCAAATACTCATTCTTTCCGCGCGTAGTGTGTCTGAATGGAATAGCTTACTGACACCATTCTTCACTCTACATCCATAGAATCATTCTCAACTGCTCTGGGGCAATCACCCCATATGATGTGTATTCTACTTGCTCCCATCGATTCACCCTATTTATTGGTCTCAATGTTATTTTTTTTTTCATTGACAAGTGTACATTGTATTAGGATCCCTCCTGTGTCTCCACTAAATAACCCCATCCTCCTATTGTTGTTGTTTGTTTTTTTGTTGTTTTTCAACATGCACTAACTGTGTAATTGTATTTTACCTTGTAACCAACCACCTACTAAAGTCTCCGACGGAAACGGTAGTATTTCTAAATAAATAAATAAAAAAAGATACAGCTATAACCTTTCATCACACCTCATCATTTAATAAAAAAAATTAATTGTAACATTTTGTAGAAACAAACGGCAAACAAAACGTTAAATTTATACCGTAACGCAAAGAACTCAACCCCAAGGCTCGACATGTTATTCTATGGAGAAACTCTAGTGTATCCACTCCTTCCACAAGCAAGATCCTCACTGAGGCAGCCAAGAGCTCACCCATGCCAGACAAAGAGAGTTGACGGCGAACATCCACAGAGCGAGCCTAGCCATGCCTGCCGCGGCGCATCGCCCGTCGACGTCGATGTCACCGACAACACCGTTCAGTCGACGCGCGGGACCGAGGAATACTCGCACTTGGACCATTGCGCCTCCGCAAGACCTTGCCCCCGGTGGACTCGCAAGATGGTCGCAGAAGTTGGGAGAGGTAAAGCGCTTCGTGGGAGTGGGAAAGAATACAGGGCGAGAGAGAAATGACAGAGCCGTATCTGGGTGAGCCGGCGGCGAGGCACGGCCCCTGGCGTAAGCAAGGGTTATTACAAAAGTCTCACGGCGAGCCTTCGTCTCGCCCTAAGAAATCGTTTCAGTGTCTGTCGGTAAGTTGAAATGGCGATTGGGAGCATAGTGTTCGCATTTCTTGTATAGTTTACTGTTACTTACCTAAGCCCATCTTCCCCTTACACTGCACACTACCAAAGCGCCAGTACCAATTCAAAAATAAATAACATCGTTCTTTGCTTGCTTTTTTCAGTGTCTCTCAGCATTAAAATCTGCTATTGTTGGCCCGCCAGCTCTTTTCTTCTCTTATGTTAAGACTCCATGGGTTACATGCATCATTTGGATCTGCATAATTTTTTGTCACCGGACAACCGGGGAAACAAAGTTCGGGTCTGGACCTGGTTTCTAACCGAACCTTCTACGGTAGTTATTGTCCTCGAATTCTTCGTATTCATACAGGACAGGATAACTCCCAAGGATATAATAAGAACCAAGAGTCTGCGGACATCTCAAGATCACCCACTTTCTTCCTTCTTTCTTTATGTGCGTTCCCTTTCTCAAACTTACTGTGCGATAGAAATTCCTCTGTGGATTCCAATTCAGCCAGTGTGTCGGTCAATGCTTTCCCGCTAGCTGCAGTCACTGGGCCAGAACATCCACCGTGAGAAATGCGAGGACACAACTAACCTTGCGCCGGCCCATTCTGGGTGCGAAGTCCTTCGGGAGACTCTTTGGGAATCGGGTCAACTGGGTATAGACCTTTCTTCCAAAACGAGCGTTTGGCCGGTGCCATTTTGAGTGTTCGTGCGTGTGGCGCGCGCGTATGCTTACATTTCCGAAGCGACGAACACGCACGTGCTGGGCTGTGAAGATCGCACGCTTTACTGTGATTTCCAGTAAACATTAGAAAGGTCTATAGTCTCCGAAAAAAAAAAACATTGAAAAAATATAAAGCTACAAAATATTTGATTGTTTAGAGACGAGTCAAAATCACACCCAAAGAAAAACAAAAAATGTAAAATATGTTTTGTTTTTTTTAAAGAAAAGAAAGAATTTTCACCATCTAAAATCTAGTGACTTCCGAGTGACATGGACTCGAGTGACACGTGACTACAACAAAGGGGCTAGGAAATGCGAGCTAGAGCCTTCTTGTAAATGCTCCTGCTGCGCAGGAGCTTCTCGCAGCCGATCGTGTCCTGAAGGCAGACAAGTCGGCGTCAAATATTTCGTGCTACGTTGTCAAGGCTGGCGTAAAGCCTCCGCCGTGCTTCCAGCTCTGTTGCAACTAGTGGCGCGAGCGTATGCGCGAATGGGAGGCAAAGAAAAGTAACCTGCAGCCAGAAACAGCTGCAGCACTGTGGAAGCTATCGCTATGCCTTGACAGTGTAGCACAAACTAGTTGACGCCGAGTATATGCGCGTTGTTCTGGGGAACAACCCCTTATCAATATTAACTTTTTGTCTCAAAAGGCGAGAAGACGGACGCGTGTCTGGGCACTCCATTACTCGTAGAAAGTACCGGAAAAAAGAAGAAGAAATAAGAACGTCCTTCTGGGAAAGGTTTTAACGGGTAAGTATCGCAGTAACCTAATGCAGCTACGCGCAGCCCGTACACGCTTCATTAAACCTTCGCTGATTCTCGAGTCGCCTGCCGGAGCAGCGCTCCTTGAGGAACTGCTTGCCGCCGCGGAGGGATTCCTGGGGCGACGCAGCGCGCGGTGCTTGCATCCACCAGGCACAGCCAACGCACAGCGCGGACCCTCGACCCTCTTGCCGACTCCCGGGGAACCGCGCCGCTCCTCACCTCCGCCGTGTGCACATTTCCGCCCTCCTTCGACACTCGACAGCGATGTGCAGCCAGGCGGTCCGCGCGGTCGTCGCGCAAAGCAAGGAACAGGCTGCCGCAACGCTGACCGCTTCCACGGAGGCACGCCCTTCGGGATCTCGTTGCATTAACAGCAAACTGTTAGTAGATCGTACGCTAAAGCGCTCTGCTTTGCTAGCAGGAGCTCGTGCTGTCACTTCAAGCATGGATTGAGCACGCACCCGCTGCTTTCCGCAACGTACGATCTACTAAAACTCTCTTAATAATAGACAGCACTATGCAGATGGTGTTTTCAGGCCACGTTATTTTGTAGAGGGAGCTCGCGCTACCACTTCGATGCATGCTCTGAAGCGCAGGCCCGTAGCTGTAGAAGGCTTTTGAAAACAATCTACTAAAACTCCCGTGGAGTAGCGCAGAGTGCTGTACCAATCGTGGACGCGCCGTGAATAGTACCGTGCGCACGTTTCCCACGCACATCGCCTCTGAAACGTGCACACACGGTGCCCATGGGGCGATTGGTGGCCGAGTGCATTAAAGGGATTGTCCGGTCAAAACCGGAAGTACTTAAGTTCTTGCGCTCGTTACGTCGAGGGAGCCTTCATGTAGAGAAAGGTCATTTTTATTTTGATATATGATCTCCCGTTATTAATTAAACCTTTCATGAGCCTATGTACGAAACTGCACCCCGAATTTCGCCAGTGGCAATGGCTGACATCCGTAGGTGCTGCGTGACGTCACAAAACGCAAAGGTTTGTCGGATGGTCGGGATAACAAGCGTTAGTCGATGAATGTATTGTATTTTGTTTCGAATTATATAGTCTCCTAGGCTGTACCCTACTTAAATACGGTTCTTTAATGCAGTTCCCAAGCATGTGCAAAAAAAGTCACGCCTTTTAGCAGGAAATTACTCGCAGACAGCCATAAGCTTCGAGCAAACGTATGCCGTTTCGCGCAAACACAACTGCGACGGCCACCGACCGAACTAGGGGCGCTTGCAAAGCAAAGGATGCAGATTTCTCCTCTGAAGCGGCACCTAAGTACACGAAGCGGCATCTGGGTACACGTCAGCGGATCCACTGGATCGGTGATGAGGCTGCGGGTCGCTCCCTCAGAGGCGATGTCCGCGGGTCGAAAACAAACGGCGAATCGTTCAAATGCATGTCGTCACTTGACTTGGACGAGCTTGATGAATCGTAGTCACGCTCCATTTTCACACGCGGGTCAAACAGAATCGGGCTGAACGCATGCTAAATACAACCAGTGGCGTCGCGAGGGTCAGCGGCACCCGGGGCAATAGCCCGCCGCGACCCCCCCCCCCCCCCCCAACCCGCTCTCGCGTGGCCCGTCGCGACCGCCCCCCCCCCCCCCTTTTGAGACGCCGCTGAATACAACTTCTGGTATCGTTTCCAGGTGGCCTTGCTGTTGGTTTGGGTTTCGCTGCATAATCAAATTGATTAATCCGATTTGGGCGAGGAGTGGATGGACGTAGTTTATTATCGTTGGCACAGCATCACACCTCAGCTTACGAGCCTTCTGTCCGCTTAGAGCTCAGCTCGTAGCTCTCTTTGTGAGATGATTGCTGCATAAGCGGGATCTCGATCTTGACGGGAACCTAGGCCCTATGCACGGCGACGATCCACTTCGCTCGTCACTGCACGTCTCGCGGAAAAGTGTGGAACGTCATGTCTTGGCTCGCATGTGCTGCCCGGTGGTTGTGGCACCCAACCGCGCAACAAAAATCTCACCCAACTACGAAACAAGTCGAGCACAACAAGAAAAACGAAGCACGCTGAAGCAGACAAAAATGCTCGCTTTGTGTTTTGTGACGTCAGAGCTTCAATGTTGCCAACGAAAGCAGCGTTTACGCTAGAATGCGATTCGAGCAGCATAAATTCAATTACTCACGCAGAGGGGCATACAAAATTCAGATATTGCACGTACGATCCGTCTCGAGGCAATAACAATGATATTCAATTGGTTTCTCGAATACAAAATTTGACCGGACAATCCCTTTAACGCACCGGCAGCTCGGAGCGAGTGCAGCGAAGACTCGCGCTGTAGAACTCATGCAGGGATCCTGGGCTCAAACCCCAACCCCGCCCGTTTCGAGCTGGATCAGCATCGTATACCGGCGTTCGGGCGTGCACCACTGGTGCACGTTGAAGCCCCTAGGCTGGCAGTGCTACCGCGTTGGCTAAATGTTTCATCTGCGGCTGAGACACCAAGCCCCCACTGAAGCTGACTCTTCCGGTTCGTCTAAACAAGCATACAAAGCAATTGTTCACACAGTCTACGTTTCGTGGCTACTGAAACAAATGGTATGAAAACGCTACCGCATTTAAAAGCACCGATGCCGTGTAAGTGCTCTATCGCATAGTGGTGTACTAAGAGTATAGACTAAAGCTTTGTCAATACATTCATACACACCGGCATGCTATAGACTCCCTTTGACTAGCTTACGATGGACCAAAGTAGACGCCACGAGTCACGAGCCTTCCCGACCAATCCAACACTGCTAACCTATCACGTGGCCACGCCGCCCACGAGCCGTATGCGCCCCTCTCGGGCGACACCTGATGCTCCTGCGGCATTGGATCTGCTAAGATGGCCCGTAGCATCCTCCTCAGTTTATCGTAAGACAAAAACGGTGTGTAGCCGTGTCCGGCAATGCACTGAGAGATGATAAGGATGAACAAAGTACCTCCCGGCAGTACACATCAGCAAGGCAAATGAGCGGCAGTCAGACTGCAGACATGATGACAGAATTATCATCTGCGAAAACGCCTCAAGCCTATAGCGTGCTTGCTTCATGCATTTGTATGCTTTGAACATCTCTGCAGGCGGTTTTGTGACATCGTAATCATACAAGGAAGAAGCACGCCTCGGGAGTGGCTGCAAACCGTCTTTTGTACGATGTAACAGCAGCCTGACCACGGCTTTATAAAACCCGTTAGCAATAAAAGTAAACGTTGCGGTTTCCTAGTGATGCCATTTAATGCCTGCCGGGAGACCGACTGATAATTCGGCAGGCCCAAGCGGGCACGTCACTGGTTGTCTCCCTTGACGCCGTCGAGGGCGAGGCTGGGCGCGGGACTCCTTGACCACGTCCGGGAAGAGCTCGCAGAACACGTTGTCCTCGAGGTTGAAGCGCACACTCTCGCGGGCCAGCTTCTGCTTCTGGTCGGCCGTGGTGTCCAGGCTGCCCAGCGTGGGCGTCTCGTCCACCATGAAGCTGAGCAGCCCCGTCAGGATGGAGGACAGAGACCAGGAAGGGTTCCAGGATTCCGGGTGGAAATCCGAGATGCTCAGGCAGAGCCTGGTGTTGCACTGGAACCGCCCGTTGGGCGTGATCAGGAAGATGGACGGCGGCGAGAACGGGAAGTCCGCGGGGAACCGGAGCTTTCCGTGGTAGACGCCGCCCTCGAGGGGCGTCTTTTCCGGGCCGCGCACCGTCGAAGTGCCACTCCAAGATGTCGGCCGGCAGTGGGTGCGCCGTCACGTACGGCACGGGTTCGCACAGGAGCTTGGTGTATTCCAGGTGCAGCCGCCGGGCCGCCGTCTTGCTGGCGCAGTTCGTCATCCTAGAGTCGCCGGGTTCCTCTCTACCGACCGGGACGCTGCAACAGAAGCAAGAAATAGTCTCGGGAGCTCAGCCGATTTAGTCTCAAGATAGGGAAGTCCCCAAGCAACGATTTAAAGACACACCCGTTCAACTCATTACGTCCACACCTCTGGCTTCGTGATTCGTTCAGTTCTTATCGACTAACGGTTAATAGACCCTTTCCGAAATTTTGAAATGTGTCATATAGATTGCTGTGCGGCCGCCATTAGTTGGTGCACGCACTGTGAGCACGCATAGGACACGAGCGCTTCGTCAGCATTTGGAGTGTACTCGGATCGAAACGCATTCCACACGAGTGCTGCGTCAGTGCTCGGCGCGAACTCGGAACCAATCATGGGCTTCAAGCCGGAAGCGATGAGACCAACTAATGGCGGCTGCGCATAATCTATGCATCATTTCATAATTTTGGAAAGGGGCTGTTACGCTAACCGCAAAGCAATAAACGTTTTTTTATTTTTTTATTTGGTGATTGACACCGAAGTAGCGACCAAATCGACTCTTTGACGTCACGCCAATGCGGTTTCGCTGCTGTCGATACTGCGTATGCGCAGACGCTCCTCCCGAATTTGGTTTCTGCGCACGCGCAGTGCCCACACCCGGTGTGGACAAAGCGGGCTTGTTCGTAAACTGTGTGTTATTGCAAACCTATAACAATGTTCACCCCACCCTTTTTTTTTCTGATTTATTGCTTAGCGGTTGCATAACATAGCATAAGAATTCATGGAATATCTCATGTTAATTCCTAAGCCGCTCTATGTAAGGTAAGAACCAGATGTATCGCGGTGTCAAACTCTGAGACGTTAGGAAAATAGGGATTTCTTTTTTATTGATGTTCATTGAGAGCTTTTTTTTTTTTTTTGCAGGAAACAAATTTGTATGCGGAGCACAAGTTTGTCTCGCTCGTTGCTGCAGGGATTGCACTGACGTCAGAACGCCGATCTCTGATTGGCTCTCAGGATAGTGGGACCTCAATGCTAGCTGCCTTGAGGTACACCCCCTATCCTTCCAATCGAAGCCAATCAGAGCTGCGCATTCTGACGTCACCGCAACCCCTGCTCAGGAGGCAGACGAACTTATACGCTCCGCATGAAACACGTGTGCCTCACGTGCTAGCGTTCGTGTTGAACTTTGTTTACACTCCAAAATTTTTCTTAGTGGCTCAATTCCCTGCAGACCACGCTGAAACCAATCACTGTGATCTTATGAAGCGTGTTCAGCTAAAGTCACTGGATTCTGGGAAAGCAGCGCCAAGCTTAAAGGGGCCGTGCAACGATTTTGGGTAGGAATGTTTCTCACTTTACAGAAGCCTACTGGCACTATATAGTGAGACCCAAGAATAATCGAGTGGAACGCCACTGACTAAGAAGCGTCTTCGACACGGTGAAATTCAAAGGATAGAAGCGGTCGTCTTCTTTTAGTCCTTCCTTCGCAAAACTTGATGACGAAGTTGCGCGGACAACGCCAAAAATGCGATCCCCAGTATTTCGTCACCACTGTGAACACGAGCACTGCGAAGGCATTCGGCTGCTCGTTCTAGCTGCGAGTTTAGGGGACTGCCTGCCGTTGCATGGAGATAAAACCAACGGGTGTTATATATTTTATAAATGTAAAGGAATAATTCTAAACGGCATTTACTTAATACAAAACATGTTCCATCGCCCCTTTAAACGGAATCAATATGTGGACTACATAAAGAAAAAGGCAACTAAGAAACTCTGGTATTTACGAAGGAAACTGCTAAAAAAACACATGCCGTGAAACTTGTTGCACATAGAACTTTTGTAAGACCGACGCTGGAGTATGCTTCCGAGGTTTGGGATCCTTAGCAAGCCTATCTCTAAAGACCTTGGAAAGTGTGCAGTCGTTGGTGGCACGTACAACTTTTTCAGACTTTATAGGACAAGGACATCAGTTACAAACTGATGTCGTCGTCCTATAAACGGCGAACTTACTATTTCTAAGGACAGAAGAATCTGCCAGCGGCTAAAATTGTTTTTTCAAACTTATAACAATCTCTTAAAAATTGGGAGTTCTCAAGATTTGGTGCCAAAAGCTCACTATACAGAGTGATTAAATCATCCAAAAGCGCTCAAGGCATTGTTGCCTAAAGTACATTTTTACGCCATTTTTTTTTTTTTTTGTGTGTACGGGGAATAGATTTGTGGAACTAACTTCCAGGTTTCGTAGTTGTTCCGCACTCCAGTTCTGAATCTGATAAAGTTTTATGTACTTTGTTTGAACAGGAAAATTGTCAAAACGTGTTTTGTTTTTCTTTGTACGCTTTTCTTGGAGAGGATGGGTTCCTTTAACATGTTAACACTGTATAGAGTTTATTTTTTTTAAGTTGTCTTGCTCGTATTTTTCCCTCTCTGCTTTGGCCCTAACAGGCCTGGCAGTAATGTCGAATAATAATAGTAATAAAAGAAAAAAAGCTCCCCGCATGGTCGCCATTTTGGTCCATGGAAGGAGCACTTTCTCCTTGACCTCTGCATTGTTGGTGAGCCGACCCATATTTCCGGTGACAGGTTTCTTGGTCTAGACATTTATTGAATATCAAGATTTTGTTATCGACAAACCGACGAAAAAAGCACACATCTTCGCCCCGCCACCACAGTGCTTGGCGGCATTGGAAAAAAAAGATTAAAGGGAAACTGAAGCGGTTCTGTATTTGAGAAAAAACACTTCAATGGCCTTCAATTTACCTCCAGGATCAGGAATATCGAGATTATTTTTCAATTTGGCGCACGGAGCCTTCAGAAATTAATTTTTAAAGTACCGCCAAAGCCCCTCCTTCCCGGGGCGTGACGTCACAAAAGGAGTTTTCGGAATCTCTGCTCTCGCGCATCTTCAGCGCCTGCCAAAGCTATGCACGCGCACTCTTGCTATTTTCAAGAAGGTCAGAAAGAGACGTCACGACTGCCGTCATTGCGGAAAAATATACCTGGCAAGCTTGCCATTGCACGCGCTGCCCACACGAGCGACACGCGCTTGGCGGCCGAAAGGTCCTTTTATGACGTAACAACAGGTCGGAGATTTTTCGCGTTTTCTCGCTTTTAGTTGCATCTTCAGGGAAAACGAATGTGATATTCAGATTCACGGGATAAAAATACACCAGAATTCACCTCTAACTCGTTTTTTTCAAGAAGTGTTTCAGCTTCCCTTTAAAGGAAGCATGGGCGTACCAACAAGGGGGGGGGGGCAAAGGGGGCGCTTGCCCCCCCCCCGTCCTCAGAGTTGGGAGGGGGGGAACAAGTCATGTGCTTTGCCCCCCCCCCCCCCACAGCCGCCACTGGGCAGGGCAAACACTGTCCGGTGGCGCCCAAGGATACCAAAGGCACCGCCCACCGGCCCTGGGGGGGGGGGAGGAGGTCTGGTGTTCCCCCCGACTAAAAAACAAGTTGGTACGCCGCTGAAAGGAAGATCCATGGGATGGAACCTTAGGGAATGCGTTAGCGTGACCCTTGGGAAACACCACACACGTCCCCCTTTGGAAACGCTAACGCTGACCCCTTGACTTTCATGTTTTGGCTCTGTTCTGGCTTTCTCTTTTGCTTCCTCTATTTTTTTCTGTTTTCTTTTTTGGCTTTGTTACGGGGTCAGTGTTAGCGTTTCCCAAATGAGGACATGTGTAGTGTTTCCGAAGGGTCATGCTAACGCATCCCCTAAAAAAATTAACAAAATGTTCCTTTTTTTCTCTTTTTTTTTTTTTTGCTAAAGCGGGTTTGCGTCGATTTGCCGCTTCTTGCGCCGCATTTTGGCCAGCCGAGACGCTGCTTTCGCTGTTTACCAGTTTCCCGCACTCGCATTGGCTTCTGCCCCGCGACGTCGCCTCCTCGCCTCCCTCTCGCCTTTGTCCTTCACTACTCTCCTCCTCTCTACGCGGTGCACTTCCCTTTCCACTGTTTTGTCTGCAAACGGACGGCGCCAGCTTTTCGCTGTCATGTAGGTACTAATGGTGAACTCCTGCCGAAAAACCCAGTAGAACTTTTCACTACTATCTAACTGGTAATTGTTTCTAGAAACGTGAAATTCAGATTGCAGAAAAAGGAATAATTTCTGAAAACCTGAAATCCAGATTAAATCCAAATTAAATCCAGATTGAATCCAGATAGATTTCCAGTTCCATAATCCAGGTAGCGAAAAGATACTGGGTTTTTCGGTAAGGAACGCATTAGTAATTTCCCTGTCTCGAAATACGCAAGATCAATAGAATTGTAAGCGATCAAAGGAGGGAAGCATGATTGATAAGTTGACTACCTATATGCAATGCCATATACTCTGATATTGGCTATGAACACTTTCAGTACGATGACGCTCCAGGGTTCAAAGCGATCTTATAGCGCGACTGCAGTTCAGAAAGACCCTTTGAACCTTCGTAGATTAGCAAGGACCGAAATGGCGATTGCTTGGCAACAAAAGCCGATCAGCCAATCGCGTTGCGAAATTTTGGTCGTATGTACGTTAGTCTTTGTTTGTGTCCGGCAAGCAGGCAGAGACGGCAATGGCGCTACTTTCCCAGGATCCAGTGACTATTGGCGAGGAAATCGAACTACCGCTGTTTCATCATCATCATCATCCCCACAAACCATCGCTGTGTGGCAAACAACTCCAACGCTGGCATGGCCTAGCGTACGCCGCATCATTTCAGTGCTCGCTGCATATTTGTTTTTTAGCGATATGCACGGTGCGCACTTGCTGCGTGCCGCATGCGGTACGCAGCAAGTGCTCACCATGCATATCGCTAAAAAATGAAAGCCGTTTACAACTCCCTGTAACGCCGAATTGGAGCGCAGCTCTTGAGGAGGAAGAGGAAGGGTAATCAGGGGAGGGTATACCCCTCCTCCTTCCCATAATGCCCATAATTCCATAATTTCCCATAATGCACCGCGCGGTTACGCCGACGGCGACGGCGACGCCGACGCCGCTCAAGCCGGAAACGGGCGCCTAAGAGCTGCGCTCTAAAAACAGTGATCGAAGCATGCTTTTGTATCGGGTATATATGCAGCGCGGAAAACTGTCAGCACGTACGCGACGATGCGGTCACTTTCGTAACCGCTGCTCGAAAAGAAAGCAGAAATTTCCATAAATTCTTGAATTGTCGGACATGGCCCGGCAAATTCAGGCGATTGATTGAATTGTTCTATCCTATTTTTACTAAGAATTGATTACAAATTTAAAATCGCTCACTGAGAAGCTCATTACGAATTATGCGCTCTTGGGTCCGCACAATTAAACAGAGAAAGGTAGTAATTCATAGCAGGTGTATACCTCATTTTTGGGGAGACGCTGAAGTTTCACCGACTTACTAGATTTAAGACTTTGATCGCGAGGGGGTCTATGAAAGTTTCGCTTCGACCGAGTAAATAAGCAGGGATTTAATTGAAACGACTCAGGAAGCCAGCCACCGCTTCTTCCTGCCAGTTGTTTTGAGAAAATTTTGTTTACTGGTTTAGAAAATTCGAAAAGGAATCAACTTGAAACTAATAAGAAACCAGCACTCACAAAACGCATTGGAACCAACAGGATACACGGAGTCGCTTTGACTGAAGTGTTTACTACACACGCGAGAGGTTCTCGATTTTCGCTTTCCTGTTTTCAATTTGATGAGACATTCCTTTCTCAGTTTTACTTTGTCTGAATCGTAATAAAAAAAAATACACCCCATTCGCCGTGATAGATGTTGTAGTGGGATAAAGCGCTGGATATTCTATTTCCATCATCCAGAAAAATCGTAAGGGGGCAGGCGAGCTGGTGAATATTAACCATGTTGAATTAACCTGAGACTGGGGTAGAGAAGAAACATCAAAACGTAGAAGGGAAAGAAAATAGACAGGACGACGTCTCAAACTCAGCTAACTGGTTTATTTAGTCCACCTCCTTATATAGTCACAATCTCAAGGTCATCTCCACCAACAACAAAAAAAAAAAGCAAAGGGTCGAAGTCTAAACAGTTCAAGCGCCACAGTCTTCACACAATGCAAAAACGTTGACAACCTTTACAGGTCGATGCGATAAGGCAACATCCATTGACCTTCAAACTTAAACAAAAGGATCAGTTCATACTTCGGAATCATCCTTCGCCCTCTCCACATAAAAAAAGAAACACGCACACATTGAAACGGTAGTTGGGCCAATACACCTAAGAACCACACAAAGCAAAAAACAAAACAAAACACACACACACAAGCAGGTTGCATTTCAAACAACCCAAAAAAAGATTACATTTTTAGAAAGTTTTTTGAATTGCTTCCAAACTGTAGTGAAGCCTGACTTATGCAGTTGCCTAGAGACTTTATCCGCACTGTCTCCCTTACCACTCTCTTTACATCGTTCCTCTCTTTGTGTATTATTTCCGTCTCCGACCAGAGCGCCGTGCAGTTGTTACATTCATGAATATGTTTTGCTATTTCCGAGTTTTGTGCATTGTTCTTTACATTTCTTTTATGTTCGTTTAATCTATCATTTATGCATCGTGACGTCTGTCCTACATACTTAAATCCACAATCCAATGGTATCTCATAAACTACACCAGTCTCGCAACATACCGACTTTTCCCGATGAGCTTTTTTGCACTCACTCACACCTGTTTGAAATGGCGTCAGTTTACTTAATCTAAAATCTGAACTAAAGACCGTGTCTACTCCAAACTGCCTCGCACATGCCTTCAGGTTGTGAGATATATCATGATAATAAGGGATTACAGCAAAGCGGTTCCTTGACTTCTCTTCGGTTTCTCTCCTGCCTTTAATAAACAATTCTAATTGCCTTTTTATAAAACTGTCATCATAACCTACACTAATTAACCTTTTCCACTGTCTTTCTACTGATTCAGTGATATGATGAACACATGACCTTTCTAACGCGTTCCTGACCAATGACTTTACAATCCCCGCCTTTACGGTCTTCGAATGACAACTCATTCTTGGCAAAACCGGTTTCGAGTTTTCTTTACCATATTCCCAACATAACCCTCGATTCACGTGAATACGTAAATCGAGAAACTGCAGAACATCATCTTCCGGTTTTTCCACTGTAAACTTAAACTCTGGAGCCGTTGACCTTATCACACCTTCTATGGTTTCTGCTAGACCTTCCGTAAACGTGCATATTAGGATGTCATCTACATATCTTCGCACTATTGCCGTACCCGGGGACAACTCCTGTAGATTATCGTGCACGGCCCGATCCAAAGAGTTTAAGTAAACTTCCGCTAAAATCGGTGCGACTGACGACCCTATACACACGCCTTCTTTTTGTATATACTTTCTTCCTTCGTAGTCTACTACCGTTGACTTCAGATAAAACTCCAAAATTGTTAAGAAACTTTCTACCGATATGCCTGAGCCCGATTGGAACTTAACGAGATTCAGCTCCAATGCCTCCCTCACTCTTTGCATTAACCGGGTATTTTCTAGGGAATAATACAAGTCCTTAATGTCCATCGATAACACTGAACAACGCCTCCCATGATGAATCTCCAAACTGTCAATCAATTCATTTGAATTTCTAAGTGATAATGAATTTTCTAAGCATGCATAACCCAACCCCTTTTGTAGAAACTTTGATACCACTTTCTGCCATGTCCCACTCTCATTGATGACCGCACGAAGGGGCATTTCAGGCTTATGGTCTTTTAGGAAAAACTTGATGCTTAATGTTGGATTCATTGCACTTGTGATACATTTTGCTACATCCTTCAATTCATCCTCATTCAGTACTGCACAGATATTTCTTTTCAACTTTCCAATGTTCCCTACCCATTCCGAAAACAAGGTATCCATTGCCGTTTCTGTTTTTTTCTTGAATACTGGCATAGGTAAGACTGCAAACCGTCCGGACTTATCTGTTTCTAACAACTTTAAGGACTTCGTTTGCAACTCCTCTTAACCTCATTGACTTCTCTGAAATTTCTTTTGTCTTTTGGGTACGATCCATCCATTACTTTTTCCATCCTACTGATTGCATGATCTATGAAAGCTACCTTTTCTTCTGGGTTAACCATCCTGGCTACTGTATGAATGGAAGACAACACATCAATCCTCGAAGGCTTCAAATTCAGACAACACTTCGGTCCCTTAGCTAAAACTTCCTCCGTCTTAGGTGATAATGCTTCGCCACATGGATTCACAACAGACTGCCGGGGCTCACTCCATACAACAGATCGAAACCACGAATTCGGACTGGAATTAACACGAGACCTCAAGTCTTTGATACTGTCTAGGACATGCCTTCGCTTCACATTCCATAGTCGGTCAAACAGAGTTCTTCTGGTGCTGCTCCATTGCTGGTACTCACGGTAGTGCTTGAAATTGTCTCCCAGGAGAAGTAACCAAAGTCTGTCACACGCACCTCGGATGTCCTGGATCCTCCTGGCGGCGCCGTTCCGGTAGGCCTTGATGATCTTTTTCTTTGCATACCACAGAATACTCGATGAGGACAGATGTTTGAAGTGCTCCGGATCCACGAAATTCTTGCGAAGACAGATGCCGAAGAAGGCCACATCCGCTTCTAACTCTGCCAGTCGACGTCCCAGTTTGTCCAAAACCGCGAAGGCTTGGAAATTAACGTGTTTGCCGGTGTTGTCCCCGGGTACGGCAATAGTGCGAAGATATGTAGATGACATCCTAATATGCACGTTTACGGAAGGTCTAGCAGAAACCATAGAAGGTGTGATAAGGTCAACGGCTCCAGAGTTTAAGTTTACAGTGGAAAAACCGGAAGATGATGTTCTGCAGTTTCTCGATTTACGTATTCACGTGAATCGAGGGTTATGTTGGGAATATGGTAAAGAAAACTCGAAACCGGTTTTGCCAAGAATGAGTTGTCATTCGAAGACCGTAAAGGCGGGGATTGTAAAGTCATTGGTCAGGAACGCGTTAGAAAGGTCATGTGTTCATCATATCACTGAATCAGTAGAAAGACAGTGGAAAAGGTTAATTAGTGTAGGTTATGATGACAGTTTTATAAAAAGGCAATTAGAATTGTTTATTAAAGGCAGGAGAGAAACCGAAGAGAAGTCAAGGAACCGCTTTGCTGTAATCCCTTATTATCATGATATATCTCACAACCTGAAGGCATGTGCGAGGCAGTTTGGAGTAGACACGGTCTTTAGTTCAGATTTTAGATTAAGTAAACTGACGCCATTTCAAACAGGTGTGAGTGAGTGCAAAAAAGCTCATCGGGAAAAGTCGGTATGTTGCGAGACTGGTGTAGTTTATGAGATACCATTGGATTGTGGATTTAAGTATGTAGGACAGACGTCACGATGCATAAATGATAGATTAAACGAACATAAAAGAAATGTAAAGAACAATGCACAAAACTCGGAAATAGCAAAACATATTCATGAATGTAACAACTGCACGGCGCTCTGGTCGGAGACGGAAATAATACACAAAGAGAGGAACGATGTAAAGAGAGTGGTAAGGGAGACAGTGCGGATAAAGTCTCTAGGCAACTGCATAAGTCAGGCTTCACTACAGTTTGGAAGCAATGCAAAAACTTTCTAAAATGTATTTTGGGGGGTTGCTTAAAGGGATACTACAACGAAATTTCGGCGCTCATATTTTGGTCTATATGTGTTCAAAGGAGCAGTATCACATCGGACACACCAATATCTTGTTAAAAAAGACACGAAAAGGAATTTTAAAACGAATTTAACGATTAGCAAAGAGCACCTGGTGGCTGTCGCTAACGCCTCGTTTGTAATGCCCGTCTAGGAACCTTGACAGCTAGTGACGGAGGTCTCGCCTCCGGCCACGACGAGAGAAGAGGGGAAGGTGGAACTCCCCTCTTCCGGAGAATCCCTTTGTATGACCCAGAAGTCGCTATTGTCCCCTACAAGATTATAGAAGATTAACCCGTCACTCAAAATTCGTACAAAAGCAGCCGCTTCGGTGGCTGGAACGACTAGGCCATCCTCTCGACGTCAGCCTCGCCGTAGCTTTGCTCGTCCCGAGACCAATCGTTGCCCGAGACGACCTACGTCATGAATGCGTCGGATGTCACGTGCTCCAAGCTGGGCCTTCTCCGAGCGCTTGCCAGAGTGGGCTGTTTATAACGAAAAAATACAGCCACCACGCTCAAAATACAAACCTGCGATTGTCATTTACGAATATTGTGGATCATATTCAACATATTTTTGAACACGACGGATATATTTCAAATTTCGTTGAAGTATCCCTTTAAAATGCAATTTGCTTGTGTTTTTTGTGTTTTTTGTTTTTTGCTTTGTGTGGTTTTTAGGTGTATTGGCCCAACTACCGCTTCAATGTGTGCGTGTTTCTTTTTTCTTTATGTGGAGAGGGCGAAGGATGATTCCGAAGTATGAACTGATTCTTTTGTTTAAGTTTGAAGGTCAATGGATGTTGCCTTATCGCATCGACCTGTAAAGGTTGTCAACGTTTTTGCATTGTGTGAAGACTGTGGCGCTTGAACTGTTTAGACTTCGACCCTTTGCTTTTTTTTGTTGTTGTTGGTGGAGATTGTGACTATATAAAGAGGTGGACTAAATAAACCAGTTAGCTGAGTTTGAGACGTCGTCCTGTCTATTTTCTTTCCCTTCTACGTTTTGATGTTTCTTCTCTACCCCAGTCTCAGGTTAATCCATCATCCAGTTTCTTTGTGGTAAATAACAGCACACCACCATCCGAGCGCTTTGACACCTCAGCGCCAAAAGTGTTTATTAGCACGACTACGCCTGCCACGGTTTCAAGCTTTGGTAAAATGCCCTACTATCACTTCACCAAATAAACACAACGCATGAAACAAGCTTTGCCGCGTGTTACCCAAACAGCGCATGAAGCGAGCTGACGAGCCGAGGGATCCAAGATCTGCGCGGTCTGTCCCAGTCTGTCCTACTCGTGACGTCACAAACGATAATGATGATTGCTAGAGAAGCGCCCCCTATAGTTCGCGCACGCCGCCAATTGGGAGAACCAGACCCAGTGGGAAGAAGAACGCATTGATTTTTTTCACGCTCCAATCAGCGAATTCACGAACTTACTTAGGACGCCTTCTTCGGCAGGAAGTCCTGATGTGACATATTTGGGCAGCTCAGATGTGGCGTAGTGTAGCGATGTAGCATGCGCTAGAAGATCCAAAGGAATTTTCGTGGGAAAGAGTGAAAGTGCAGACGAAGTACCGAACTAATAAGAATAATAATAAAGCGAGGGCATGATTACTATATCGTTCTGTCCCTCGGATTGGGCTGGACACGCACGCACGAATATGTCCTACTCTTCTCCTGCTCTTGAATAAGTAAACAAATAGATATAGGACCTTACATTTTGTGGATAACATCCTGGCATCGATGCAAGGATGACGTCATGTGCACAATGATATAGTACTAGCAAACGCATACCGAGCTTAGGCAATAGCTCAGGTCGGTATGTAGACTATAGGCTGATGGGAGGAGTACGAAAAGGAGTCTATTGAAAACCCCAGGGTGGTCACAGTGGCGGCAGACGTTTCGCCAAGCGACTTGAATTTTTACTAGCTTGTAAAATGGAACTTGACTTGGATTGACGTCATCTCAGCTGCCATTCTGGTGGTCTTGCTGCTAAGCGCGTACCTTCGGCACCATTCAATTCTCACCATCGAATGTTTTCTCTTTGTCAAAATCAGTGGCATACCAACTTGTTTTTAAGTGAGGGAACAAACCAGACCTCTCACCCCCCCCCCCCCCCTGTTCCCCCAGGGCCGGGGGCGGTGCCATTGGAATCCCTTGGGCGCCGCCGGCAGTGTTTGCCCTGCCCAGTGCTGGCTGTTTCGGGGGGGGGGGACACATGTCTTGCCCCCCATACCCCCCCCCTACCCCCGGTTGGTACGCCCATGGTCAAGAACAGGTATACGAATTACCATTTGCATGGTGAGGTGACGTAAAGTGAAAGACATGTTTACAGGCCTTGTTCAACAACTTGCTTAATCTGGTGAGGGTCTAACTCTCACAAGTGATTTACACCAGGTGGTCTACCTCACGTGATCTACCCCAAGTGGTCTACGCCAAGTAGTCAACGCCAAGTGGTCTACGCCAAGTGATCTACCGCAAGTGATCTATCCGAAGTGATCTACACCAAGTGAGATTTGAATAAGTCATACTATCCCTTTTATTCGTGCTTCGCTAATGCCACGTAGTGCAGGTATCAATTCTGTTTTAATGTATTTTTTCTTCGCAGGACAAAACGTCATACTATGTGGTCCACACCGATGATTATGAACGAGAACAAAGAATGAATAAAACAACAATGAATCTCTACTAGTGGAGGAAATGCAATGAAGCATTGTATGATGCTACAACGAGAGCTCGTCATCGTCGTATGTACATATATTGGCGTGCGTCTTTTGGCATTCATCAGTCGGTTAGAAAAACTTGTTTGCTTACCGTGCACGATGACGCACAAGCGTTAATTGCTCGGTGGAGGTACCACACCGCTGCCCGTTGTTGAGGAGTATTTTATAGTCGTCTTCCTCTGCTTCGATGTCCTGGACTCATAATTCAACGGCGTCTCCGTCTCGCGAGTTACTCAAAAAAGTCGAACCGACACTTTTTTTTTCATTCTTCTTTTTGTTTTTACGTATGTATGAGTCATAAGTCAGGAAAAGGCGCTGGGAAATACAATGCATTTTAGGATCATGAATTAAAATGCGTATATATTATCATGTATAACAAGTAGCACGTTTTCAACCAGGATCCCGAAAATGCATTGTATTTCCCAGTGCCTTTGTATTTCCAAGCTTATACGGCTAAAATATATAATTTATGTTAGCTCACACCAGAGAATACAGCCACTTCTCTGCTTTGAACAGCACTGATAAGCTCCTTGACATGCCATAATTTTTTTCACAACTGAACGGTGATGCATGTAATTGGACTTGTTTGTTTATTCACAGAGAAGGCCCAATAACAAAGTTAAAAATATGCACGCTCTACTGTTCAAGGCTAAGCAGAAAGGTTAAAAACTGTAGGCTGTGCAAATGCTAAAAATTGAATATAACGGCGCGTCTCATTTGCAGTTTCCTACACACGCCGATCGGACGCGCGCAAACGTCCGATAACGAAACCAAAATTGATTCAAAACACGTTCTTTTGAGTTACCGATCGTCATCGACACCAAGAATGGCGGCCGCCACTGTGTAGGTAGCAAACGCGTGTTTGAAGGAAACATTCGGCGTGGAACTTATTATTTTAGGACCATGTCTTCCTTCGCGAAGGCTGCGAAAGCTAGCCAGCGGATTCACAAAGAACGCCAGCAGGTAAGGAGCTCGCAGAGCTACCGATAGTTTTAATACTTACGGGTCAAAGCTTTCGACCTAGCTACCGCAGTGGCATGCGTGTGCACTTCGATCAAACGATGTTAACGACGTTTCGTAAAACTTTCAGCCCGAATCCCGGCGCCACTTGGGCGTGTTGGAGAAAAAGAAAGATTATAAATTAAGGGCCAGGTAGGTACAGCCTCAAAAACTACAACTGAACAGCCACACGCGGTTCAGCCGATCTCTTGCCGAAATCTTGACCTCCTTTTGTCTGCATTCATTTGCAGAGACTACCAGAACAAACAGCAGAAGCTCAAGCGTCTTCAGCAACGAGCCCTCACCAGAAACCCCGATGAGTTTTATTTTCACATGATCAACTCTAAGCTACAGGTAAGTTTGACATCATGCAGGGGAATTTCAGCACGTTTGTCGCTAGACGATTATGGCAGATGTCTCATATCTACGATGCGTATGCTGACTTACGAAGTTTAAAATATGTGTCCATTTTTTTTTTTTTTAAAGAGAGGTGAACATCATGAAAAGCTTAAAGGCGAAGAATTTACACCGGCCCAACTGAAGCTGATGCAGACGCAAGATCTCAACTATATCACCTTGAAGCGTGTGGCCGAGGCGAGGGTGAGCGTATTTCCTGTGATCATGGGTAAAGAGCTCAAAGTCACTCCTTGCTGTCAGTAAAGATTGTACTGTCGTTTTTGTGATTCAGAAAGTTGACAAGCTGCAAGCCAACCTGCATCTGCTCGGTGACGACAATGGGCCCGTCAACACCCACACCTTTTTTGTAGACTCGAAGAAGGAAGGTGAGTTGATGTAAAAACTTTTACGCCGAGATCTTTGGGATAAAAGAAAACTCTACGTGCAGTCTCTAGCAATAAATATCTTGTGCATATACATGCCTTGCACGTGAGATCATGCTAGGCAAGGACGGGGTCCCGCACCATGCTGGTGGTTGACTTCACTCCGCACAGATGCGCTCACAAAGGTGTAGGATACCGCTAACTCCCCAGACATGCGCTGACATGCACCATATTTTCAACGAAGCTACGTAGTTTTTTACGGGTGAACATTGAGAGACGTGTTGAACTTATGATAAAGACATTCAGCCAGCATGCGCAAAATTCTCCGGTGCTGGTGCAGTGGTGCTACAAGCAGAAAGTTCCGATATGCTGCCGACGAAGTTTTGACAGAAAAAGGCTGTCATGTTGGCAGATAAAAAAAGCTTCATTGCGTGCCCCAAAATTTGATGAGCGGCTCTAGGAGCTGCTCGTATTAAAATTGTTACGATTTTGCGAAGTACTGGTAAAACATTGCAATGTTATCGTCATGATCTAAACCCTGAGGCAAGGAGAAATAAAATAACAAACAAGACGGCTCTTTTTGTCTCAGGGTTTAGGTTGATATTTCCTAATCTGCTCGCTTGTATACTTTCGCTCCTTGCAAAGGTTACCGTGCCACGGACGGCACAAGCCTACGCTCCAATGGCAGCAGCATCTTGGCGAGCATGCACACAAGGGCCGACGACGACTGATCGCCGTCTGGCCGGGCTCATAGCGCAACACTCTCGCCCTTAATCGGCAGAGAGCTCTGAAGGTGCTCTCTGCCGATTAAGGTCCGAAAGATGCTCATCTACATCACAGACGAGCAAAGCTGATGCAAAAGGCATGCACGAGCGTGAACAACAGTAGAAAAGTACCGTCGCTCGCCACTATAGAATGTGTCCCACAAACTCAGTCTTGCAAACTGCCTTGCAAACTCGGTAATGCACAACCGCACACCTTCCCTGCCACTCATACTTTCTCTTACTTGACGGCTACTCTGTCGCGGATCGTCGGGATACGTAGCAATTGCTACAGCTGAGCGCGGTGCAGTTTATCGTGGCTCCTGCTGATGAATGGCCATCGACTCAAAACTCACCCACCAGCATGGTGGTTACCGGTGTTCGACGTTATCCTGCGACATAGGTGCAAGGCATGTATTAGCCGCTACCCCTGGGAAATGAAGGGTATATGCTTGCCAAGCGGGTTCTTGTGCCCCTCTTCGGATGCGAGCAATCTTTTCTAGTGCCGCTGGTAGATCTGGAGCCAGTGGAGTGCTCGCTGAGCGGCTCCAACCGATTCGTGGGAAAGTGGAGGAGCGTGTCAAGCAAGCCGGAGAACTTCTCTGCGTTGCCTTTTCTAGAGAGTTTGATATGTAGTCCCTCGAAACATTTCAGTTTCAATATTTTTTTTAGGGACGTTGTGGCAGCTACAAAGCGATTGCGCCAATGGCCCTTGACGATAGGAGGTTATAATAATAGCGGAGGGACGCGGTGCTGTTACATGCCTTGTTACTAGCTGTTCGAAGGTCGGCGAAGCAATACCAGGCAATATGCCGAGGTGTCGACGTTCCCGCTAAGCAGCCGGTGTTGCAATTAAGATGTGTAAAAAGTCGCCTTTACTAAGGGGTACGCTTATTATTACATGGGAAGGGTATGTCGATTGGTTGCCTTATATGCTACGGCAGTAAATACGATCCTTCATGCTGTACGTGGGGCTGGTGGGGAATTGTAGGGGAGGCAGTGGTAGAGAGAACAGCCGAAACAGTGCCACAGCAGCAATGTTGGTGGTCGCGCAGTGGAAATGTCAGCAGTCAGAGCAGCTCCGTCTGCTGCATTGTGTGCCCCTAAGAGTCGTTGCTCAGCCACTTGGGCTGAAGCTTCATAAGCTCCTCCCCTGGTTATGCTACTGAATGCAGGATACCCTTGTTTTGGTTTCCAATTATTTGGTAGGAGAGCTGTTACATAGACAATCTCCTTTTGCTCTTCCTCACAGTGAAGAACTTTGACTTTGCCAAGAAACTTGGCACACACCCTTCTCTGCTGGACAGAGCCTTCAACCGGCCAAGACTCGAAACGCTCAACAAGGAATCCCTCGGCGAGGTGCCTGATGAAGTTATCCAAGTAAGCATCTGTGAACACAGTTGGCGCTTCCACCCTTTACACAAGCGTTTAAAATTGATTTTTGTTAAAAGGGCACTGACACGTCAAAATATTTGTTTTATTTATCCGATACGATTGAATATAATGCCTGGACATTTCCCTCAAGATTCGAAACTTGTAAATTCAGTATTTGTGAAGTAAAAAAAAACAATTTCCAAATGCCGAATTTGAAGTTGCCGCGCAATCTGCGCCAGTGCAGTGACGTCAAATATTGATCTGTTCTGCGAGTCGAGTTTCTTTCACGCCTCCGCTGCCTCCGCTCCGAACCACTGTTGCCGCCGCGACCTGAAGTGTCGTGTTCGCCAGTGTACGGGGAACAACCAGTTTCCTCCGTGTGTGCCGTGCCGCCTATCGCTGCAAGCAGACGACGCTTGACGTCTCGTCGGTTTTATATAAAAGGCTGCCCCTGCGGTGTCGCAACCAAAACTACGATACACAGACACCAAACCCAGTTGCTTTGACTGTTTGACGATTTCCTTTTCTAAGTCTGAGAGGTCGTCGGGCACCTAAAAATTATCACTTTGTCCGATTCCCCGACTCACCGATCATCGTCTGCGACATGCGTCGAGCGCCGCCATGTTTTTCGAGGGAGGAAAAAAAAACCCGGAGGCGCCATCACACCATTCTCTGATTTTTGATATTTAAAAAAGAAGGGCCGTAGTGCGTTCACAATTGCAATAAAAAACATGTTTTGCGATTGCTGTTATTAAATGCTATAGAAATGTCGCCTATAAAGCTTCTAAATTTCATGATATTTGACGTCGCAAATCAAAAGAAGCGAGGAGGTGAGGAGCGGGAGAGAAAAACGCCAAAATAAATAAACGCGTGCGTGCAATGGCAAATTTTTTTTTTCGTTGCGGTATTTTTTTGTTTGTTTATGACTACAACTTGCATCGTTTTAGACAGTAAAAAAGATACGACCTTTGGAATGTCAGTGCCTCTTTAAGGCTAGCCTCTGGTTTTTCAAGATGATCCAGTCTACATTTTTCTAAACCCAGATTGTACCTTTCTCACTTCATGGTGAACATAAAGGGTCTTATGTCTATGTTCTGTCTCTGCTTTTCAGGAGGCTACGAAGGAAATGAAGAGGAGCTATAAGGAGCTGTCAAAGCGTCTCATGAGGGAAAAAGAGCTCAAGGTGGTCGGGCAGAAAATGGAAATGAAGAAGAAACTGCTCGTGAGTCACGTTTCTTTCGAGGCATCACCTGAGGAGAAGAGCGCATTGACTACCTAGTCCTCAAATCCTCTATTTTGACACACACACCAAAGCATTTTGAATCAAATTAATTCTTTGCATAAAAAAATGAACCCAACCCCCCCTTCCAGTCGCATTACTCTGCAAGTTTCAGCAAATGTCCAACACAGAAAGAAATTTCTCGATTACCATAAACCAAAGATCAGAAGCACATCAATGATAAAAAATAATCGCTGTATAAAAAGATAAAACCAAGGAATTGAAACCCAAACAGTCATACCTAAAGCGACAAAATAATACACATTCATTTTTTTAAACTTGTGCAAACACTTCACTTGCTTTGCAATATCAGCTCCCATGAGGTTTAAGTTTCATAGTAATGGGAGCTATCTCTGATATTTAGCCAGTAAATAGAAGTAGTCTTTATTGATGCGAGTTGCTCATACTTGCCCCGAGACCCAAAGTGAAACCCCTTTGGAATTTGTTGTGTAGCATCGCTCGCGTAAAATTACTGTGACTACGTATTTTGCTATTCTGCAGATGTTACATAAGGCACATGACACAATTGTTCTTTAAAGGACAGAGCTTTCGAAGATAATCAGATGCTTACAACTTTTATAAAAGTGCCTTCAGCATTTTCCAGCAATTTGCCTTGAGATAGAATGAAAGAAATGTAGACCACCTTTGCATATTTCACCCGCACTATCCCACCGTGATGTCATTGTCGTGTGCAATAATTATTTCTTGAGAATTGTTGAACCACTTTCTTTTTACAAAGCGTTGAGGCAAGAAGACTAAACGTTGTCATCTTAGGAGTGTGTTTGCCTTGAATTTTAATGCAGGACAAGAAACATCCGCCCATGAAGAAGGTGAAAGAAGGCACAAAAGAGTCTGCTCCAGTCTACCTGTGGAAGAAAGAAAGGAAGCGGTAAATAAAGAAGACACGTTTGGTTTACAAACAAGCTTACTGTTTCAAGCAACCCCCATCTGCTCTTGAATGGTGCTGCATTTTCAAAACCGCAATTTACGACTCGTAAGTAATGTTTTTGAATTTCTGGATTTGCTATGAAACATTATCCAATTTGGATTTATTCCAGTCTCTTCTGCCTCGTTCAGCAATAATAAAATCTATCCTCGCCTCGCAATGTAGGCCGTCTCTGGGCACAACAGGTGCCAGAGGTTATTTTGAGAAATTAGCAGCCACCTGGTTAAGGGGACACACCCCCCAAGGGGTCAACTTTTGAACCCTTGTCCTAAAATTTATTAAATTTACAGGGGGGCTGGTGGTCATGCTAGAGGGTGTGTAACAAAATTTCAGGTCTGTCGGTTAAATGAGAAGGAAATTAGAGTAGCTTCTATCAGCAAAAAACACCTACATTGTTTAGTTAATCTATCGTCAGAAAATTATCACAATATTCAAGATTTTTATTTGCTAGATATGTAGCAGAACGTTTTTTCTAAAAAGTCATTTATTTCGATAACTTTTCTCTTCTGCAAAAGTGGTCAACTTTTTGGTCTTCTGTGTCTTTGACAAAATGTCAACATTTTTATAAAAGACATCTGTAAACTCACAAAAAAACCATAGCCACATTCCTTGCTAAATTTCAGTCAGGCAAAGGGAAGAATGAGCCTTTCCTGTTTTGCCATTATCAAACGATAGATTGACTAAAAGGGAGTCTACACGAAAAAGTGGAACAGAGAAAAATGCATTCAAAGTTCTCCATACCCTACCTTTTCTTTAGCTTTGGTGGACCGAAAATAATTTATAAAAAATTAACTATGCAGTGTAAACTAGTGAAAATTTAGTTGAATACTCTCTAGATGTTGGTGGATGTAAATGTCATTTTTCAAAATCAACTTTTTTTGCAAAATGTTTTTTTTCTGGCATGCATGCTTATAAGCGTGCGCCCGGGTGATACCATGACTGTGGAGTGCATGCTTAAAAGCATGTTTCAAAGGCTCTGGTAGTGCCAAACACGCTAACGGTTTGCTAAAAGTCCCTAATACCCCTGCCCCACGGTAAAGTTTAAAGGGATTGTCCGGTAAAATTTTGTCTTTCAGAAAGCAATTAAATTATATTGTCTGCTTTTAGGAATATCATCCGCACAATATCCGAATTTTGAATCCTCCGCCACTCAAGTAATTCAATATTAAATGGACCCCAACTGCTCAGATTGCACCTGCAAAACACAGCGTTTTCGGTGGCAACAGCGGAAGCTCTGACGTAACATCAGGCAGAAAGAGCCACCTCAGCTTTTGGCTGCTGTCTCAGTAAAATACCTTCGTTCTAAGAAAGACAGGATTTACAGTATTGAGAGAAGCTTAGAGTGGCGGCACTGCTGTCCCTTCGGGGCTAAAGCCTCTCGATGTGCTTGCGTTTCTCTTGCAAGTACCGTCAAACGTGCCAGTGCACAAGGCCCCTGTCTCGAGTGGCCCTTGGAAGCAGATAGACCCTTTTCGAAATTCAGTGCCATCTGGTGGCTCAAATAGCAGTTTACCTTTTGCTGTACTAATGGCGGTAATTGACCTGCAATTTGTGGCATTTTTCCAGGCACCACCCCTTTTGCTTGTCAACAGCACACAAGAATGTGCTCTTTACCTTGCGATTCTTTCTGGGTCTCAGTTTCGATGGTGACATAAATACAAGCTGTAGAAATGAAGCACAAACCCACACTGACAATGTGAAAAAATTTTATACATCTAGGGGCTTTAAGGTTGGTTGTGTGCTACTAACAGATTGACCGGACCTGAGTTAGAAATGAATGCTTATGCAGCTCTTGCATTCAGCTCCTGCTTCGCATCGTGCTAACGTCTTGAACGTATAGGCCTCAAATCATCAGCTTAGTGGCATCTGCAACTTCTTCCTTCGTCACTAAACAGAAGGCCGCCATTTGTATGACACATATGCCATTCCTCCTGGATGGATGTTAATGGTTGTGCACTCTGTAACGGTCGGTAGCTTGTGCCACGTAGCCCAAGTTTAAAAAGACAAACATATGATTCCTCCCACCCTTCTAAGCCTATTTTCTCCCCCTATCACCAGACAGTATGGGATATCACCACAATAACCTTTAAGGGATAAAAAAAAAAAAAAACTAAAATTGGGAGATTTATTTTTTCTTCAGTAAGGAGGTCTCGAATTTTCCTCCGGTCAAGCCTTGTCGGCATTACCCCAGCGCTAGTCCTACTGGGAGACAGGGTTGAGACGTTGGGCCGAAGCCACCTGGCAAGGAGTCCCAATTTTCCTCTGTCCCACTTGTCCCCAGCTGTGCTAGTTAGTTGTGTATCATTCAGTTTTCCCCAGATAATTTCCACCAATCTTCTAGTCGCCTCTTTATGACTGTAATCCTATCCTCTTCCCTCCTTCCATCCTCGCCAGCAAAACCCAGGGCCCTGGACAAATCCGTTACCCTTCAGGGGCGGGCGGGGAGAAGCCCCGTGCACTTCAAAACCAAGTGCTTAGTGTCTCACTCTCATTATGGTAGGCAGCGCATAATGTGTCTGTCTCCTGAAATTTAGCCCTATACGTCCTTGCCCTCTAAACTCCCGTTCTTGCCTCCAACAGTAAAGAACTTCCCAGTAAATTGTCCAACACATTGTCTTTTTTATGGCCCGTTTTCGTGACCTGTACATTGTCAGAGCTGATTTTTCCAGCATTCTTCCCTCCCACATTTTCCTTTCTGCCTCTTTCTCTTCCTTTTCCACTAAAGTACTCTGCTCAGCCCCATCAATAGAGTGTAGGTATTTAAGTGTAAGCTTTCAGGTTTGATTAATTAAAGGTTTGAGCGTGTTGGTGATTTACATTGACTTAAAACGAAAGATACACACAAGAGGACGACAGACGACGCTTTCGACTTTCAACGACAGATTTACTGGGGCGGACAGCCGCTCAGAGCTCGACTTGGGGAGGCGATGGGGAGGGGGAGGGGATGAGAGGAGATGCAAGAGACATAGGGAGACCGTTGCGGGGGCGAACGCAGCGGGCGGTCGGGAGTCTGGTCTGTGTTTCCTCTCTCGTGGATGACACCTCGCGTCGCTTCTTTTGGTTGGTAAAAACTTTATTGTGGTAAAAACTTTATTGCGCGTCAATTCTTGCCGTCGGGGTCGCGGCGGAGAGCGGGGAAAGCCGGAAAGGGAACGGGGGGGGGGGGGCGGCTCATCGGAATTCCTTGGGGAAGGCGCAAGACGGACCAGAGAGTCAAGCGAGAACAGAAGGCGAGAAGTAAGAACAGAGGGCGGCTTTCCGGGGTTGTTTTTGTTTGCTATTGTTTTTTTCTCTTAAGCTCTAGTGCCGCGCGGGCTGGGGCTCCCCACCCTCGCAAGAAGCGAATCTCTCTCTCCGAGAGTGAAAGAGAGGGGCTGGAGAGGGTCGACTCGTCGACCCCCCCCCTCCCCCTTCTCGGAGGGCAATTTGACATGGGTGGACCCGCCGGTGCACAAGAAAGAATGGGAGAATGGTATCCTTACAAATTTTTTGCCCCCCCCCCCTCCCAAAACGGAGTTCTGGATCCGCCCCTGAAGCCAGCCCTGTTTGGGCGAGAGGCGTTCGTGTGAAACACGTGCTCCTCTTCACGTCACACGGATCCGCCGTGGATCAAGAGTTAAGCCTCGCGATGCATGCAGACGACGACGACAAAGGCAGTCGTTCTATATCGGTCAAGCATTAACTGTCGTTCACACCAAGAACAGAGGGCACTTGTTCACAATGTCCGGTGCCTTGTAGGAACCACGACCTATGCTGCTAGGAGCACCCCGTAAATCAATCTCTTTGCTGCTAACGCTCCTCTCTCGCCAAGTGTGCTCACAAGCTACCGGCGCTGCTCCAGTATGGACATCGCTACCGTGTTGGAGCACATCGGCGACTTCGGCAAGTATCAGCTGTACGTCCAACTGCTCACATGTCTGCCACCGGCCCTCTGCGGCGCCCATCAGCTCGCGCACGTATTTCTGGCGGCGACGCCGGAACACAGGTGAGATGACGACGTCCTGCACTCTTTGGTGCTGGGTTTGTCCGCGCTTTATTAGCCAGACATCGCTGCGGAGTTCCATTTCAAAACAAACAAACAAAATGTTTGTTTTTTGGCGTTTACAGCAGTTTGAATTTTTCCATTACCGGGATGCGTAACTGTGATTCGTATTTCGCGTGGCCAACAACTCGAAACGATAGAAAGTTCTGTCACGTCCCTTGGGCCTGCTGGTCGCAGCTGAGGAAGAATTGATGGACCAAAAGCATGTTGCGGGTCAAGATTGAAGAAAGAGTAAACGCGATCGGCCGGAGTTACACGGCGGCGCCAACTGTCTTTGAGCCGCTAACAATCATTGAGTTCAACTGAGCTGGGCTACCTCAGTTATACTGTATGTTGTACCGCAAGAAAAGCTACAAGGTGAAACGGAGTATAACTGACGAGGGTTCGCCTCACTATGTAGAGCTAAACATGGCGGCGTCCGCCGCATCGCAGCCCATGTACAGTGTACTAGAATACGGGGTAGTGTTGGGACCGGAGCGGCTCGCGTGAGGCGTGTGGTGTAGATCGCGATAGGTGTCGACACCGGCGCATCGGCCGTAGGGTCAGTATGGTAGTGGTTGTGCGCGTGCACCGCGTGCACGCGCACGTGCGGCGACACGTGCGGACTGCAGCGACTTTCTGCTGCCTTGTCGACTGCAGCGCCGCGATTGTTGTCTACACGCGCACCCTCACAAGTTCCCCTTGTCGAGTCGCACCGGTCCAAACACTATCCCGTATTCTACAGGATTTCCCGCCCATAATAATCCAAGTGCCCGCTTTTTTAATCCGAGTGTCCCTGAATTTAATTCAGCTGTACACCAATTCAATCCAAGTGCCAATGAATTTAATCCAAGTTGTCAACAATTTAATCCCAACGCCATTCATTTTAATTCAAGAATCACTCAATTTAATGGGTTATCTCTGTGAATTAACTATGACTACTAACTCATATGTTACAACTGTATTATAGCTCTAAGTTTCTTGCAACTCATGAATGACTTTTCACTGTATATGCGCGTTGCGTGACTGGTTTTCTCGTGAATTTTTATGGATTTTTTAGACCATAATACTTCATCTTCAACTTTATTGTTTTTCTCCAGGGCAGAGGGGAGGGAGATAAAAAAAAGTTGACTGTTGTCGAAGTATTTGGTTGTCGTTTGACAGAGGTTCTCCTCCCCGCCAGCAACAAGAGAAACTATTTTACATACTTGTGATCCGTACAACGAAGTTTATATAGAAGCAAAACACACGCCATTAAACCAAAAAAAGATCTGAGATACGTACATTACGAACATTTTTTGAAGGTCCCATCAAAACTAAGCACAGATAAAGCTAGAAAAACAAAGCACGAATATCCTTTCTGCTCAAACTCATCAAACCTGAGCAAAATCTATGTGTTTACCATTTATAACATTGGGCAACGAGAACTGCAGTATCTGGAGGCTGTAGCCTGTTCTCGAGCAAGGCGTTGACCATGTGTCAACACAACGGCTTGTATATGCAGGCACCCTCCGCTTCGTATTGGCGACTGATAAAAGCAAGTTGATTTTGCCTTACAGACGTTTGATATGTTAGAAGCTCATAATTGTGTAATGCTCCGTAATTGAAAGTATGTGAATACACAAGGTTTTGGAAATGTTGCAATGTGTGATCGTTGAACTCCGCATTGCACACAATTCGGATGATTCTGTTCTGGAGAACATGCAAGTGATGCATATTTTTAGCCGTTGTACTACTCCAAACAAGGAAGCGGTAATTATAGCAAGAGTAAAAGAGGGAGTTGTAAAGAAGGGCTGAGACCGAAAGGGGTACTATATGTCGGCATTTATAAATAATGCCCACAACTTTTGGAAGTCTGCCAGCTATACATTGTACTTCGGCGTCCCAGCTCATGTCCTCATTAAATATCACACCGAGAACCTTCACATTTTGTAAGAAGTCAATATTTCTTCCTTGGAAAGAGAGCCCTTGAGCAGATGAAGACACTGTATTTCTGGTTAAAAAGGTATTATCTGTATTAATTACTAAAGAGTATGAGATAGTCCAGCTCGAGACTGAATGATGGGGATGTTTTGTCGGTTTTGGAATAGCAACGAAAATTTTCAAGAGGCTTGACAGCGAAACAGTGTTTTAGCAATTAGTATTTCAATTATAAGCGCATGCATTCAATGGCATGAACATTTTCATTGCAAATCAAGATGCTGATTTTCGACTGCGTGTATTCCACACTCGAATATCCGAGTTGCATGTCTTCGGTTTGACGGGCAGGCACAATGAACTTGAAATTATTGCGGTCATAGGCTGCGCAATCAACTCGTTGAATTTTCCGTATCGCTTCTTGCGCGTCGTTTGAGCATCTGTTATGAGCTTCAGGCCGCGCAAGCACGGCTGCGCTCTGCTCACTGAGGTAAGCTTTTACGCCGGACTTGAACTTCGAAAACATATCCCTTCGATTGGGTTGAAAGACCACTGGAACAAGGCGGCGTCTGCGGCTCGTCGGTGTGCGGGAGCGTTATCAAATATAATGACCGCATCCTGGCCGGGAGCAGTTGCCATGATCTCCCACGAAACTTCTTCCAGGAATTCGTTGAAAGTCAACCAGGACACTTTTTCCGCACTTCTCCACAACAGGATCCCGTGAGCAGACATGCTTGCGAGGGTGTTGATATTGGACCCTCTGGTACCTGTAGTTCTCACGACGGCGTCCTTCCCACATTCTGACCTCCCAAACCTCCGACTACACCAAATATTAATGCTAAAGCATTAATTGTCCCGTGGAGCGAAGCCGGCGTTGTCTGCAACGTCATCGCGAATTCGGTCAACAAGCTGCAGATAAAGTTGTTTTGTTGTAATTTGGATACCTGGTCCAGTTGCTTCAAGCTCTTGTCACGTGACGTCATGACATCATGGGCGTGTTCCAAAATTTGCCCGATCCTACTCCAGGGTAAGAGTTTTGTACCTTGGCGTTCCAAAACTTACCCGCGTCCAGCGTTTTTCAATCTGTGTTGTCACGTGACACGACCCGCCGGAGTAACTCGGATTCATTTGGGTAAGATTTGGAGCACGGCCCATGTGACTCACGTTGTCGTCACTGCGCAGCGTGACATGACAATGTCACGTTATGGGTGTCAGCTGACGCCAGGTAACAGGTGACGTGTTAATCGCATTTAAGGCAAAGTTGCAGGCGGGCTGGACAGAAGAAACGATTGTCTATTCTGGTCCAGCTCGCCTGCAACTTTGCCTTAATTGCGACTATAACATCGCAACCTTAAAATGCTGGCCGTTCGCCCTTGTTGGTGTTAGGCTGGTGGCAGCTGATGAAACCCGTTTGCTCTACTGACGTCTAACTCCTGGTCGGCTCAGTCAATAGAGCGCTCCACTGGAAATCGAAAGGTCCCTGGTTCGATACCAGGAGTAGGCGGATTTTTCCAGTGCGCCACAGTCACCTAGCTCTGTTAGGAAATTTGTCTTTTGCCGACCCCCCCCCCCTCCCCCCTTGTTCCTTCCACCCTTGTTCCTCTTCTTCGGGGATTACTATCAGGGAGTATTCGTAGATCGTTTTTGCCGTCCCACAATGCTCTCCGCAACCCGTTACGATTCAGTGAAGGCCATCGGCGCGCAGGCGCAGAAACGGCTTCTTTGTTGCGGAAGGCTCAGCGGAGGAGGAAACGCGGTCTACGAAAACTTTCCATCGTTTAGGTGACGCGATGCATGGCGTCACGTCAATTTGGAATCGAAGTGTCCCACTAACTGCTGTCGCAGTAAACAAAATAGTGGGTATAGACCTCAAGGCATCCAGCACTGAGGTCCGCCCATTATCCTTTCAATCAAAGCGAATCAGAGTTCGGCGTCGTTCTGACGCCACCTCACCCCCTGCGCAAGAAGCAGACGACTTGCTTTCCGCATAAACTTCTTCATCATCATCATCATCGAGGCTAGGGATCTAGCAATAGAGAGTATTCACTGGCGGCCATAGTTGTGTTGCGCGACTGCTGAGCGCGTGCTGACGGCGAGCTTCCACAGTTCTTTTTCAGCGTGCATTCCACACCATCAAATATCCGGTCTTAGCAGCCTATTAATGTGACCTCGCTCTGAGCATGCGCTTTAAAGAGCACCCACAAATATGGCGTCCAGTGAATACTCCCTATAGTGCAAACGCTAAACATGCACCTGCTTATGATCACCGGCTGTGCAGCGTGCATCCTCTGCGGCAATGAGTAGGCCGACGCGCTCGCGCACCCATGAGTTGTGCGGTAAAATGGCGTCTAAGCATTAGCTAAGGCTACACGCTCGAGTGGAGTCACACCGGATTGCACGCAGTTCAAAAGAAAGACAGACAGACAGACAGAAAAAAGAAACAATTGGGCGGAAAGTGGTTGAGATGTGACCACTCAAGCAAAAGTGCGTGTGTGTATGAAGTCACTCTGTCGGTTGTAGGCAGTCACGAGAGGCTTAAAGGGCAACTCCGCTCAATTCCGAAAAATTTAGGCTTACATGTGATTCCATTTCACAAAGCACTACTAAACAGCTCTACGTCTTCGAATTCGCGAAATGTGAAATATTATTTGTGTAATCTTAATTTAAACATCAGCTGATACCGAAACCGAAACTTCGGTTGCGTCAGGCAACATTGGCCTCGTGTTGTCAGAGTCATGGCCACGTCACGTCGAACCACGTGGTCTTGTGACGTTCGTGGGGGCGAGGAACAGGACACGCGACGCGGGCAGGTCGCTTCGGATGGCGTGGACGGTGATGGCCCGGGGAGAGGGGAAGGGGAGAAGACGAAAGAGGAGAGGGGAGCGGAGAAACAGACCGATAAGCGCGCAGGGCAGCGCAAACTAGCGCATCCGCGTTACGGTGATCACGTGGACGCCCTTGAGCCAACACCGGGAGGAGAAACTCATGACGTCATCGTTCAATTTCGCTCTGAGAAGTAAAAACAAACAAAACGCGAGAATGACGTAGTCATGCCTTTGGCGTAGTGGGTCAACGTTGGCCGCTCCAACTCCGTCGCATTGACTGCGCTGACGATTGCGCCTCACGCCGCACGCTAGAGTTGGCAGATTTCGGCGACTTGGCTCGTTTGAAAGTTTGCTGGCCAGTTTATTAAATATATAGACGGAATTAGATCGTAATATTTGACATGGGGTCTTCCTATATGATACTGAAGAGGGCTGCATAGTTTTCTAAATATCAAAAATGAAGCGGAATGCCCTTCAAAAATACAGTTGCAGCGAAGTCGGTCGCAGTCAAACGCAAGTGTGTTCCAGCCTTTACAGCCCAAACAAATGCAGCCCCCCGTCCCCCCCCCCCCCCCAAAAAAATGAAAACAAAATAAATTTGTGTTGTTTTTCATTACAACAATAAACTTTGCAACGTCGAACGGAGCTTGTTCTCCAGCCAAATATAGCGGTTCCGGTCCGGGCCAAATGCCAAAGTCTCGAAGCTTGTCAATCATTATCTTATTCAAGAGTTATAAACAAAATTCGGACATTTTTAATGCGAAAATATAGTGGCCGGCGAAGTCCATGAATACAGAGATTAATGGCGCCAGCTACAAAAACATGCCCCATTTTCCCATTGAAGTTTTTGGAAAATCGCACCAAAAATCGTCCAACTGTTCGTGGAATTTTCGAAGGAAATGTAGAGTGCATACATGCATATAGCTTCGATAAGCGTCAAGGTGTGCGAGCGCCGTGCACATCTTGCCGCAGAAGACAGACATTCTGAAGCTACCACCATGAACGCTGGGTGAGGCCGCAGAACGATTGGACACCCGTAAACTACGGCAGTGGCGGATCCATAGGGGGGGGGGGGGGCTGAGGAGCGGCCGCCCCCCCTCCCTTCAAGCAAGTCGACCTCCCCCCCCCCTTCTCGGAGGGCAATTTTACATGGGTGGACCCCCCGGTGCACACGAAAGAATGGGAGAATAGTATCCTTACAAATTTTCCGCCCCCCCCCCCCTCCAAAAACAAAAAACAACGGAGTTCTGGATCCGTTTCTGATTACTACGGCAAAATCAAACGCAAAAGCGAACTAGCTACTCAAATAGAAAAGCCCACGACAAGGACGAAACACGAAACGGAACACGTGTTGAAAAAAAGTTTGAACAAGGCGCGGAGGTATTGCGATCCCTGGACACTGACGTCACACTTCTCGGCTCTCCTCGGACTGACCATGCGAAAAAGGACGTGCTCCGGCGATATTTGGAAAGCCGCTTTTACGGCTTTACAAATGCATTTCAAGGCACACCAAATTAAAAAGTGATTTTGATCATCCTGAAGATCAAATGAGAATGATTTAAAGTATATTTTTCTCCAGTCCAATATGATTTTCGCATTCGCTTTATTGAAATCAAGGGTGTAGCGATTAATTTTAAGCATTTATGTTTCCAAGGTGTTACATTGAAGGATGTGACAACGATAAGACAAGATTCCACGAACCTTGGGCAAGTTTTGCGATACCGGAAGGGTCCCCAAGCGATGTGCAGTGCCTCAAGTACTCCCGAGTCAGCCCGGCCAACAGCACCTGTCTTGCTGCAGACTTCTCCAACATATCTCGAGGGTGTGATCGATGGATCTACGACACGACGGAGTTTGAAGAGACGATAGTGACTGAGGTATTTTTTGCGTAGTACTCCATGGCAATTTGTTGAGATCTTGGTATACTTTGTTTCACCTTATGATGTACCGCAGGAAAGGCTAAAAGCGCGAGCTTCTTGCTCTGGGGCACATCTTGGCGGCACAAGCTCTCGTGACTTAAGAGCGGCTACCAACGCTATGAGCTCGCGCTTCTAGCCTTCGCTGCGGTACAACATAAGGTGAAACGAAGTATAGTCATGTGCGAATAGTGGATTTTGAATTCATCGTGATGAACGTGCCTGTGCACGTTCATCATTGATGCGCGTGCGTTGTCAAGACAGGTGGGTTAGTCCTGTTGAGTGCGCTTCTCGCCGAGCAGCTGTGCACTGCGTGGAAAAGCTAGTACCTGCGAAGCCCGCAAACTCCGCCGGTATTGCTTCCCCGCAGCGCACGGATGCTCGATGAGAAGCGCACTCAACAGGGCTAACCCGCCGCGATTAGCGCTTCGAAAAGTACGAATACCACAGTTCATCTCGAAGCGACTATCGAATAGCGTATAATTTGATACATTCGAATATTCGCACAACCCTAGAATTGGCATTCTTTCTCAGATCTGAGAGGACAGAACCTCGCAGAGAACTTTACTCGTCACCTTTCATGTTCATGCAGTGCACCAAGTCTTACAAAGTCTGCTCCCCCCCCAAAAAAAAAAGCATTTGAAATATGTGAAGGTTAACAAATAAATTATTTTAAATGCATTTACAAGTATCTTAATGCACAACATGAAGGGGAAATTAGTAACGCTCCACAAGGGGCAGGGCTTCTTTTTTATTTTCATTTTACTATAGTTCTTGAGTTGAGAGTGAATATAGAATACTAAATATATTCTATAATCGTTCTCCCTCGAAATAGTCACTGATCTAAAGAAATGGTGCATTCTTCCACCAAACTACTTTAGGTGCAATCAACATGCACTGACACCTTCAAGAAAAAATGTTTATTTTTTGCCAGGCGATTTATTATAGTACCAGAAGACTACCCATCAATATTTTGCTGCAGCATAACATATATTTTTAATAAAGTAGAAAAAAAAACGCGACTGCTCGAAACCGAAACTGAACTGGGGAGGAAGAAGAAATATAGGAGGAGAAAGTTTCCAAAAAATCATGTGGCTGTGGAATTTCTTTTTTTCAATCAACGTATTTTTAGCATTTACAAGTCACAAAAAATGGATATTGTATTCTTTGTATATTTTTAGCACTGAGTGTGCACCTTCGATGACCCACGACTTTGATTATTTTTGGTGGTTGTGTCTAAACCATAGAAAACAGCACATGACCACAAAGAAGAAAGTGATCGCGACTCAAACCGGCCAGTTCTCTGATCCGCGACTTTTGGGCAAAAAGAAAACGAATTTTGAGCAGCAAATTGTGTTCTGGGTAGTTGGGCTCTCATAAGTCATGTATAAATAAAAACCTTGGCGAGCAGAAATACCTTGTCAGTGTCCCTTTAACGCCTCTTCTTTTTTCCCTCATAGTTCAACGTAGTTTGCAAGGATGAGTGGCTAGTCAGCTTTTCCCATGTCACTGTTTATGTTGGGAGTCATGGTCTCCGCCGTGGTGTTTGGACACATATCAGATCGGTAAGCCCGTCTCTACCAAGCGATTTCACCGGGTGCAAGCTGCTTTCGTTGCATGAACTTGTGCGCTTCTTTTCTCCCCAAGGTATGGCCGAAGAATCTCTTTTCTGCGTCGCTCCTCCCATCTTCCTCATATCCGCATGGGCCACCGTGTTCACCAGTAGTTACGCTGCATTCACGTCAGCTCGTTTCATCACTGCCATCGCATCAAGCGTCTCCTGTTTCAGACGTCTTTCGTCTTGGGTGAGTTTTGCTGAAGAGGGCGTGCAAACATGACTCTGCTCAAACTACTCGTGCCTCACAGGCCATTGCTACACTGCATCGGTAGCATCGCAGTATGTTGAGGAACAGAAACGTTTGCTGCCTATAGTCAGCGACAGATTATTCAGTAACTGCTTCGCCTCCAGCATAGGCATTTCTGCCTTTGATAACACTCTTGTCGCACACACAGCCAAAGCCCGGCAGACGGCAACCAGCGCATTCTGGAGGCAGGGCTTCTACCAGGGGCGGACCCAGAACTCCGTTTTGGGGGGGGGGGCGAAACATTTGCAAGGATACTATTTTCCCATTCTTTCTCGTGCACCGGGGGGTCCAACCATGTCAAATTACCCTCAGAGAAGGGGGAAAGGGGAGTCGACTTGGTTTGGGGGAGCGGCTGCCCCGTCGCCCCCCTTGGATCCGCCACTGGCTTCTACTGAATTCTTAGCCTGCCACCGACTGTAAGTTGATGCTTCGGATGATCCTTTTCCACCATACAAGAAGCTTTGGTAATGGCCTCTTAATTTGCCGTCATCAGAGCAGGAAAAGCAAGCGACAGCTTGTACATGCTAACCGTGTATGCAAAATGCTTGTAGTCATACCGGTTCTAACAGGCTTCAAAACTCGCTTCTTCCTTCTCATACGATTGAACTGATTGGTCCATCCCATCGGCTCTTAAGCATGCTGATTTATCAGATGGCATTCCCACTGGGAGAGTGCTTCCTTGCCATATCGGCATACTACCTACGCACCTGGAGGACTCTGGAGATTGCACTATCCATTCCAGTCTTTCTGCTCCTGCCCTACTACTGGTAAGCTAGCGTGCTGATGTGAACTAGTTCAACTCTACAGTGCAAGGATTAAAGTACATTCGATTTGGAAACCTGCTGAAATAAAGCACTACTGTGGTTCACAAAATGTACAATTGAGAGGCCCCACACGTGAAGAGAACTGGGAATCGGTTTGTTAAACAAGAACAAAGACGCGCTTAATTTCTGGTGTCATTGAAATCTGTGAAGTATGCAGCTACTTTCTAAAGTGAATCTCGAGCCTGCAGACTGGTGCACAATTGTCAAAAGTATCACCCTCTCAAATGAAACCAGATTCAGAGGAAGTTTTAATATGTATCCTGAATGTCTCTCTCAAAATGCAAGGTTAAGGAACTAACCAGCATCATTTCATACCATCTCCAAGGCACTCTTTTGAGCACATTACATGAGTTCTTTTACAAACTACAAATAAAAACATACTGTCATAGATTCTCTGTGTTCATACAACATATATATTCATAATGCACCAGTCTGCATACAGAAACCAAGGTAACTCTTAGAAAATCACATGTGCAAGAACAAGGTGCAAATATGCAAGAATAATGCAATATATTGATTCAAACCAGAATATCAGATTTTCGAGATATCAGTTCCAATGTGTATACCTCCTTTGGTACACGAGATTTTTTTGCATATTGAATAAAACCAGTATGCCATCTTTTATATCATTTGATGTAAAGGAAGTTTAACTACAAGTGTTTTGGCCTTATTGGAAAGATTTTCCCCACAGTAAATTGATGCAATGATGTCCTGGCTTTATTGGAAAGATTTTCCCCACGGTGAATGCATGCAATGATGTGTCGAGATTGAAATAAGTATGCATTTTTCAACTGTTTTGCAGGCTCCTTCCAGAGAGCTTTGCATGGTGCCTGTATAACAACAAGCATGCACAGGCTCTATTTATCATAAATAAGGCAGCCAGATGGAATGGGAAGCCTCCAGTCCCAGACATGGTAAGTACTGCAATTTTACCCATTCCTTATGTTTTCTTGAACAGCATTACCATCCAACCCCGAGCCTCTGCCCATGTCGCACTAAATACCCATGTCACAATAAGTTCTTGCCCCCTACTTTTCAAACATTTTAAATATAAGCAAAGGACATTTCAAGTGTTCGCCATGACAAGCTTCAGTACTGACCACACTAACTAAGCTGCATCTCCAAAAAGCCAGTGCAACGCAGCAAAGCTTTATGCGCGAGTGCCGGTGTCAAGTGGTGAAGCTTTACGCGTGTGCGCCGGTGCGAAGGAGGGAAGCTTTACGCATATGCGCCTACACAATAACGCCGGCACAAAACAGGCCTGATGCGAGCGGCACAGCTGCTTTACGAACAAGATGTCCCACTGGACCCCTACACTGCTCCTGTACCATATAATTGGCTGAAACGAGGGTCCTACCCTACCGTGTTCCCTTCCCCTACTCCCCTGCCTGTCCTCTCTTTTATGCGATAAGCTACCACTTTTGGATCGGCACGCTTGGTCTTTTATGGCGCGCACAAGGTGCAGGATGAAGAGCAAGAAGCTTGGGCTACATAAAGCTTCCCCGTGTCTTGCGGCTTTGCAGTTGTGCAGCGACGGCTGCAACGAGTGGTGCGAGCAGTCCTGTGGCCGGGCTTGCCGTCGCATCTCTCAGGAGAGCTCCTCTTCGTCTTTGAACGACCTATTCAAGTCGTCTCGCCTTCGTTGTCGAACCCTCAACATGAGCTTCAACTGGTTGAGTACACACCCTAATCCTGTGATGAGCTCCAACTTCCACTATTCTCTGTTCAAGAAAGGCAGAACAAGTTCTTCCCTGCTAAGCCCTTCACTCTTTCCACTTTAGCAAAACAAATGCTTGAAGAGAGTAGAGTAACTGTATAGGCTCTGCTTGCAGAGCCTCCTAGAAGAGAGTGGACTTGCCTGCCCCTGGCATTTGCTCTACTAGAGTAGAAAGAGTAGAGGTCCTTGTGGAAGGTCCTGCTTTTCTTAACTTGCGACAGAGTATAGCACCGGTCTTCTATATAAGTTGTTTGTCATAGTCATGTCATGTTAAGTTGGGGAAGAAAAAAAAATTTAGTCAGTCATGTTTAAAGTTCTGGAAATGTTTTGGAAACCCCATAGCGGGGAGGCAAAAGCATAAAAGAGCACTCCCCCACTGCAATTTTTATTTCTTGGTTCTTACCCTAGCATGCACTTTGTTTCGCACGCCAACAGACCCAGCCTTGTTTTAACGGTGTCAAAACAAACAAGAGTAGACTGCTTGGTCGCTGCGCTTTCTTACTAAGGGGGAGACACGTTATTTTGCAAATTTTGCATTTGTATCACATGCCACAAAGCTTTACCGATTTTCTTCTTACAAAAAGCAACTTTCCTATTGGAAGTATTCAGAATGACTCATTGGAATACTAGAGTGCAGATTTATTAAAGCATTATAGGTACAATAATATTTAGCTTGTCTGTTGTAAGGAATGCGTACTGCATATTACTATAGCAGAATTACTACTGTTACAAGAGCATTCCTGTGAGAAAACGGGAAAGGTGACTCACAAAAGTGATACTTTCAGATACATTACGAAACACAGCACCTAGAGAAACTGATATCTGTTATATCACATTTGCCCGTGAAAGATTTCCAGTGGCACAATGCATTAGCTAACATATTTTACTTCTTGCATGCAACAATCGGGAAAAGGAAACTTAACACGTCCGGTACCCAACCATTTAACAGCACCTGCTCTTACCCTGTGCAGGCTGGTGAATGCAATGGTTTACTACGGGCTGAGTCTCAGCGCTGAAGATTTGGCAGGGAGCACTTACAAGAACTTCATCTTCCTGGCACTCATTGAGTTTCCTGGCGTCGTCCTGTCCGTGCTGGCACTGCGCTTTTTCGGCCGTCGCTACGTCTCTCTCCTTCTACCTCATCGTTGCCGGGATTTTCTGCGCCATCGTCCCCATTGTTCCCGATGGTGAGCTTTGGCTTAGAAACACTGCTGCTTGTTTCGAAGCAGAGTCAATGATTAAGGCACGCTTCAGAGTAACCGCACTTCAGCCATCATGCTCCCTAAAATCATTGCTGCGGGTTATCTGAAGCTTTATTTGAAATTGCAGGCCAGGCCTTTCTGTCCTCCAGGAATGTTAAAATGGCCCTTGGCAGAAAACAGTGACATTGCCCGAGGTTCCTGGCAGTGTGAAGCTGCATTTCTGAGTCGCAGTGATGGCCAATTGAGCCCGCTCTTTGCGAAGCACCAAAATGGCAAAGCCCCTACTCTAAGCGTAGCTTATCTAGTTTCTCTGGGTCCACGCTGTCACAGTGCCTCAAGTTTCACATATACCAGTGGGGGGAGGGAAACATGGTAAAACACTGTCTAGGTGGCGCAAGCTGCCACCCTGTTTCAAACTTTAGCTGTATGCACCCATTCATCCATCCACACTTTGTTTTCAAGATGGCGACCCTGCGCCTTTTTTACCTGTGGTCAAGGGTGACTGGAGCAGTCACCGTAGACCTTGCACTCCAACAGCTCACACTTTTACACTACCCTCCTCTTTTTTTTTTTAAATTTTGGGGGTTGGTGTTGTTAAATAAACACAGGGACAAAGATATTGTATTTTACTTTAAATTAACAATTTTGTGTTTTAGTGTATGTGGCCTTTATTGTGTGTTATATTTGAACTACAGCAGAATTATAAAAAAACATAATTAAAGGGGCCATAAAACAATCTTGTTACTTCTGCTAAATACTGCTCGGAGTGCATTTTTGATGTTCGTAACCTACGCAGCACACATTAGCTTCTATTTCTGTGCGCAGGCAGTCGCAGAAAGAATTAAGAAAAAACAAGCAGTAGTATATACTTCTTCAACCCGCAGCCAGAACAAAGAACCACATGATCCGGTGCCAATGGACCTTTTCCGAGAAGCGTTCTACGCACGCGCGAGCGCCCGATGCCAAGCGGCGGAAGTCGGTACGAAAAATCGAGGAAATTCGGAAGGAGGCTGTGGATCAGCGAGTAGAGCACGTAATTGCAACATATTTATAATTGTGTTACACAAAAAAGAAAGTGGACGGAAAGAAAAACACGACGTTTGGGTGGTCGCCACGGATGCCCCTCCCCGTCCGACCCGGTCCATCCGTCTGCCTTCGACGTCGGGAGCCGGAGCCTCAGAGAGCGCCCGGCAACGCCGGCGTCAGCCTGACCTGCCCCAGTTCGTCGTGTAACGGGGTCTGCCCGGGGTTACTCCCTCTCCTTCCAGAGCGTCCCCTTTATAACCTCAGCCACGGTCGACCACGCGCACCAACACGGCATGTCCACGTGCGACACCACATGATCCCGGAAGCCACTCCTCCGGGCGACGCCCAGGCTGCGGTTCTTTAGCTGAAGGCCCCGATTAAAGTCGCGGTGGGCACGCGACGCAGCTCAGAGAGCGAAGAAACTGGTAGCATAGCTCCCATTATCTATTGGTAGCGCAGGTAGGTCACTTCCTCGATTTTTAGTTCACGCAGCCACCGCCTGGTGCCGTCGGTATTTGGAAAAGGTCCATTACTTCCCCTAATGCTTGTTGTAGCCACATGCTGGGGTTCCCAGTGCACAGCACACACGCTGATCTAGGCATTGTTGGGGTTTGCCTATTTCCACTACTCCAGTGACGACATCGGCCCCATACCGAATGCTCGACAAGGCATTGCTCGTAGCTGAACCCAGGTAAAGGGTTCGCAAGGTATACTCATGCTTAATCTACAAGCTGCATTCGTCTATGATCAAACTGGGGTGAACCCTGTGGCATAAACATTGCCATCCTTGGCAAGCTTAGAGGAGGGACTGAAGGAAGTACACTAATCCGCTTCTATTCTTCAAGTTACACTGCGAGAGAGAAGTTTAAGGTTCACTGGAATTGCGAGCAATTATACTTCTGTCACACTTAGTACGTCAGAATGCTTGTAGAGTACATAACATTCAAGCCCAATTATCATTTCATGGCCCCTTTGAAAGAGAGAGCATGCAGAAGGTACCATATTTGCTTGATTCTAAAGTGCACTATTTGTGGCTGCATACCTATGTACCTGCCCAGAGCATACAGAAAGTCAATCATTGTGACCTACAGAGGGACCATGACAGATCTTACAGCACCAATACCGTTTCCATGCAAATACCCTATCTGTGACACAACAGCGAGCATTGTACTTCGTGTGCCCAGAATCCAATACAACTTACAATTCTGTTCTTGACTTCATAACTTGTTAGGTTTCTAACATTTATTGCAGTGATTGGCTTTTCGCACGATATAAAGGAAGGAAAACATGCCACACTTGTTAATAAACACTCCTTGGAATCAAGCAGATACATACATTCAAAAAATGTGTAAAAAAGTTAGGCTCCAGGCTGATCTTGTCAGTGCATGGCAGTTGATTATGAATACTTTTTCATTCTATAGATATACAGTGGCTGACCACGACCTTGGTGATTATAGGAAAATGCAACATCACTGCTTCTTTGCGGTCATCTATCTATACTCTGCCGAAGTGTTTCCAACATCGCACCGCAACACTGGCATCGGCATTGGGAGCATGAGTGCACGTCTGGGCACAATGGCAGCACCATTTGTAGCATCAGACCTCGTGAGTTTCCAGTTTAAGTGTTTGTTGGTCTTTTTATGGATGCTAGCATTCATTATAGTTGCTAACATAGAAGGCTGCCAGCCTTCTCCTAAATTGGAATTGTGATGGCGGGAATAGCGTTCCCGATGCTCTGCACAGCAACACCCACTCTCGCAGCGATAGTAAAGGGACAGTGCCCGCTGTCTTTGCCACATCTCCAGCGCAGCATGTTTAGCAAAATGGGAAGTTCTTTATCAGAGTGCATATGTAGACAAAATTAAAAGCTATGTGTAACGCTTTTCAACAGTTATTGTATCTTATTGTTGACTTTAGGCAATGAAGTTGATAGTGCAAAGGCCGAAATTGAGCATCACGCATAGAGGCACACAACTTCCCAAAATTCTCACGAGGAGTGCAGCTGGAAGTTGACAGAGCCTATTCAACATTTGTATGGAAGTGAGAACACCTGCAAAACTGTTTGTTTCGTTTGCCTACGAATAAATTTCACATTGTTTGGCCACCTGTGAAGAGAGCCAGCATTGCCTGCGACAAAGTCGGCAGGATCTAGGAGACTTCCGTAGCGTTCCCTATGGCTGATACACTGTCCCTACGATACCGGGCCATGAGAGCACAGAAAAGTATGGTTCCAAGAATGCATAGCAAAAAGGAAGATGGATGGAAAGGGCTTTATCTGCATGTGGAGAAGGACAGCAACATGAAATCGGGAAAGTTTGGCACGTGGTGCGAGGACAACCTGAAGACGGACAAAGTGGAGACAAAAGTCGAGACTTGGTTTACAGGTTGATTGTTCTCTGCCATTCCTTGGCACGCAGGGAAGGCTGCACCCCATCATGCCCATGATTGTCTTTGGGAGCATGTCTCTGCTCGCTGGTGCCCTCACCCTCACACTACCAGAGACAAGGGGCCAGAGGTTGCCACAAACCATAGAGGAAGCAGAGAGCCTTGGAACGTGAGTACCCTTCTCTCTCTCCAGCTTACGGCTGGGGCTACGTAGCACTGAATTGAATTAGTGGCAATCACAGTTAATAGATGGGAGGGATCGGTGTCAGTGTGTTATCGCACATCACCTTCGAGCAAGTGTAGCGAAGGCTCGCGCTGAGAACCTGGGGATACTGGGTTCAATCACCACCCCGCCCGTTTTTATCTGGATGAGCATCGTACTGGCGTGCGGTCTTGTATCACTACTTCATGATGCGTGTTAAAGATTCCAGGCTAGCAGTGGTACTGCAATGGCAAAATTTCACATCTGCAGCTGAGACACCAGGCACTCATTGAGGCTGATTAACTTCCGGTTGTCTACAACGTACACACAACACAACTATTACTTAGTTAATAGATGTGGTACCCTGTGCCTTATAATGAAAACTAAAGACAAGACAACAAGTTCCTGTAGCTGATAGATTGGCTACTTGACATGGTGGTGCTATGTATGAAGGCTTAGTTGGTCACAATGCTCTAAGCCAGGAGTCGGCAACCTTTTTGCTGCAGCAGTCGAATCGCCGCAAAGTGAAGACAGAGCGGGCTGGACGGAGAAAGAGAGATGGGAGGGGGATCGAGACTAGCCTATAGAAATAAAATATAAAAAAACTGTCACATACCCAAAGTGATATCCAGATGTTCTCTTGAATAAGGAACAAGTAAAGCAAGATTACTCGAGCCCAGTTTCTGTAAAACTTTTGGGGCGTTCAGTATTGCTTGCCAAGATTGAGAATTGTAAAACATTTTGGAGGTGCTCACCTTTCATTCGCAACATCCATGTCTGATTTTGCGGTTACATCTTGAGAAAGCATATATTCACAGATATATACGTACTGTAGCAAACACTTCGATCAAGGCCGCTAGCAAGGTTGCATAGATTAATTCAGGAAGCCCGCAGAAAACTTAATTAACAAAGTGGTTTGCTGCAAATGCATCCTTCACCTAACTGTCTGTTTGAGGATCAGCTGATCAGCTAACTCTATCTGGCACATCTCTTGAGTTAATACGTCTGATTATGCAAGGTTTGCAACCAAACATACACCTTGTCCCGCGTGCGTTTTAGGGGGAGAGTCATTCTTGGTGACATGCCAGAAACCGTAGAATGGATGGATGTTTGATAACTGCTGTACCCTTTGTAACGGGCGGTAGCTTGCGCTACCTAGCCTAAGAACAATAACAAAAACCTGATTTTCCCCTTCCAAGCCAATGCGCCTCCTCCCCCGGCGAGGGTGTCGCCAATTTTCCTCTCGTCGAACCTTGTTGGCGTCTCCTAACACCCGACCCACTGGGGGACGAGGTTGAGACTTTGTGCCGGTGGCATGGCGGAGGGAGTCCCAATTATACCTTGCGGGCCGTAGGTTGCCGACACCTGCTCTAAACAATGGTACATCCCTGGGAATGGTCTTTTGCAATAGACCTATTGCTGTCTTACCCAAGCATCAAGGAGAATGCAGGGATTGGTGTTCCACGCGCCGCACGTGCTGGCCTCAGCAATAGTAACTTTTCCAAAGCAAAAACCTAAAACAAATGGCATCTTGCACGCGCGTTCTCGTCAATGCTTTCTTTTTGGTTATTTACTTTGAATCTTTTATACAGGAAAGGCGTGCGCGTGTGGCGCGTGGAACACCAATCCCTGCATTCTCCTTGATGCTTGGGTAAGACAGCAAATGGTCTATTGAGGCTGGCCAGGTTCCTTGAACCTTTTGATTGAATGTTGGGGCAGTTCATAATTCGCAAAAATGAAGGTACTGCAGAATAAGATTGCTGACAGCAGCTTATTGCTTTTTTGCATTTTGTATGCCATCCTATCCTCTTGGGAAACGTATGTTGACTGATGAACAAAGGAATAGCAAATGCAAACAATGGGTTATAGGGGAAGCACTTTGAGTTTACACCCGAAGTTTCTCAAATTAGGGGTAAAACTCAGTTTATTTTTCTGCAAGTGTGCAGAGGTCCCAGAATTCATTCCACACCATTCCGATTTTTTAATATAAAACTGATGAATGCATAAAAAGCTACCGACCTACCTATAGAAGTTTTTGGTCAGTTTCCAAAAATAAAACTGCAGTTACTTCTGCTAATCCATGGTCAGCGGCGTAGAAACGGGGAGGGGGGGTGCCCTGGGCCCCGGGTACCAGGCGTCCCAGTTACACGAAAGAGGGGGCATCCCCCTCCCTCACTTCTCTTTGCTTCACTAGTTGCGATCTCGGGGAGTGAACGAGGGAGGGAGGGGGGAGGGGCTATGAAAGACCTAAGGGCACCGGGCACCGGATGGCCTAGCTACACCACTGTCCATGGTCATTTTGCCTTTGCTTAAGAATGGCCTGCTTTGGCACCCCAATTTAAAACATTCTACCATAAATACCTGCTACTCTATGCCATCAAAATAGGTAGTACTATGTACATGAACTGTCTGGTGTCCGTACGAAGCCGTCTTTTGTGTTGTCGGCTTACTAAAGAGTGGAGCACCTTGGAAACTTGTAGTAGAGCAGCCTTTCCTGTTGCAGACCTGCTTTGCACAAGCATGGAAGAAGAGAGGGCCTGCCTCATCAGCGGCTCTTCCAGCTACGAGGGATGATGCCTTCATCGTCCATTGTTCTATACACATGTCAATCTTTTTTTCCTCTCAAAACTGCTGGTTGCCGTTTTTGTTTCAAAGGAGAGATCTCTCGTACGCTTTACTTCATTTAATAGCCACTTATTTTGACAGATAGAGGTCTTGCAAAAGAACCTCTTTGCTACAATCTTATTTTTTGTCATATTGGGATTATTTTCTTTCCCTGTATCCATACTCTCTGTATTGTCTGCGTTCAACGACAGTCCTACTGCGACTAACCCATGAATACATTCTTGGAATGGGAGGTTTGTCACAATGGTCACTTTTATTTTGGTCTGTGCACAAACATGTTAAGGGGCGAGTATGCTGGGATGCCTACGTGGGCCGGTAGCTCTCGGGAAGTTGCGAAATGCAGAGCGTCTGATCCCAACTGCAGTCGGCAATCTGAAAGTTCAAGCTGCTTCTGAGGCCTCTGTTGCACGAGCCCAGGCATGACCCAGTCTTGTATACCACTTCGCACAAACTGTGGTCAGCGACGGGTTAAGAATTCAGTAGATGCTACGCTCCAGCGAGCGAGTGTCCTGCCTTTGATAGCACTGCATCTCACGCAGGGTCAAAAACCAGCAGAAGGCAACAAACATGTGCTGGAGGTGAAGCTTCTGCTTAGTAATTCCTTAGCCTGTCACTGACTATAAAGAAAGCTCTTGTGCTGAATGTTGCGGGCTTCCACACGACTACTATAGTCAGTGAGAGTAAAGTGGAAGCTCCTCCCTCTTCTCTACTTTAGCAGAGCAAATGCTGGAGAGGAGGAGACCTCCTCTCCAGCATTCGCTCTGCTAAGCTGGAAGGGGTGGGAGACGCTTCCACTTTACTTCTAAACTGTCACCGACTATGGTACCCATGACCATTCCAGCTATGGGACTTGATGGGGTTGAGCTTTGAAGATGGGCAGTTACTTATGGGGTGCACTTAGTTCTTTCATATTGCACCACCTTGTAAATGCACAAAGATCCTAGAGATACCTACGTTCCCTAATGATGTTGTTTAAAACACAACCAGCCTTTCTATAGAAAAAGTCAGCAGAACCCATCCTTTGGGAATGATTATCTACGTTAATGCGAATAGCATCAAACGGTGCGGAGTTATGCGCTTCGTCAGGTGGCCGGCACACTCTAGATACGCCAGCCCACTCTTGAGGCGATTCTAAATTTGTTGACACTTTCACAGCCCTGCGCACGATCTCCGCAGCCCAGCACGTGCGTTTGTGTCACTTAGGAAGGCGAGGCAAAGCACGCGCCATACGCACAAACACTCAAAATGGTACCGACCAGACTTTCTGGCGTCTCAGCTAGTCTCAGACCAACGGTACTTCTAAACAGCTGTTTATATCTTTACCATAGGACGCGCTTTACAGCGCTGTCACAGCTACCGGTGCGCGCAGCGCTCATGCACGAGGCTCTTCCGCTCTCGCGAGGCTGAGCACGGCCGCTACATCACCCTCTCCCGAGCGCGGGAGAGGGTGAGCTAGCGGCTGTGCTAAGCCTCACGAGAGCGGAATGAGCCCTCGTGCATGGAACGCGCGCGATGGTAAAGATATAAACAAGTTTTTAGAGGGCTTTGAATGACTGCCTTCATAGCTCTGTGGTTAGCGCGTCTGCCTGCTGATCAAAGGGTCAACGGGTTCGAATCCCCGCCGGCGCCGGTCTTTTTTATTTATTTATCGACCCGCGGGCGTAAGAGGTTAGATAGCCAGATAGATAGATAGATAGATAGATAGATAGATAGATAGATACATAGACGAAAAGTGCGTGAAGTATCCAAAGAATGTGCTATTCGCATTAATAAACATAGGTACACAAAGTCTTTATGACGAAATGGACCAATTAATTATCTGCAATCTGGCAGTCTTCCCACCAGTGGAGGAAACCCCAAGTGCCCACAGCACTGAAAGCTACTTCGTTACCCACATGGCTCAAGTGTAGACAGCTACCTGTGACGCTGGTATAGCATGCAGAAATGCACTGTGTACGCCCCAATGGACGCTTGCGCAGGTCAGAGATGTAGGCACCGTACGAGCAAACCTACCTTGGTCGGGTACATGGAGGTTGAAGTCTAGACCGTAGGGTGAACTCCTTAGTGGTTTTTTAGTATCAGCAGGGCTTCGTTAGATTTCTTCAGTCCCAGACCCTTAAAAAAAGTGTATGACGAATTGCTAAGCAATTGTTTTGTGTACATTAAAGCATTCTAGCATTACAAACGTTTGCATTACTGCTTAGCAGTTACCTAGTCTGAAAACGTTCTGCGAGGACGCCTACGATTCACGGCGCTCATCGCTGGACAATTGTAACAAGTGGCATGTGCACAGTTGGAATGAGAAACCTGGAGATCTTCCAGAACCTTCTAACCCACACCTCCTCTCCCACATTGCATCCTGCCTCCTGGTCAGATGACCTCCCCGCTAACCAATCAGCATTGAGCTACTCACTCCCCTCTCATCTCACCCGCAACTGCGTCAGTGTCAAGCCTAGCGGCCACGCTTTTATCCGAGGCTTCACTTTTGGGCTTCACGAAATGCTTGTAGTCGAAGTTACTCCGAGCAATACGTTTCACATCAAAAAGAACAGGAATGGGCTGTCATGCCCTGTGTATACTCCTGGAATCATCTTGAAACATGCATACAGCATACCTCTTCTAGGTAGCAAGGACATTTTGGGCATACAAGTCCTTCTGTCACTCCAATCACTGATAAGGCATGTGGCACAAATTTTTATGTAGTCTGGCTGGGAGTTCGAAGCGACTACAGTGCAATCTACTTATAATTATACTGTAGAGACCCGGTTATAACGTAAGCCAACGGGAATCGGAAATCACTTCGGCTATATATCCGCTTATTTCAGGCTATAGCCGACTTTGGTTAACGGCGTTACTTGAGGAAATGGGAAATCGTGATCGCTTCACTGTAGCTGCTATTATTTCGTTATAACCGCACTTCGTTGCAACCGGTCTCGCACATGAATAAGAAAAAATCTGAAAATGCAGTCAGTTATAACTTAGGCTTATCATTGTATCTGGATCTGAATACCCCAAGAACAAAAACGCATGGTAACCTAGAAACCCCAGTCGTTACGAGGCGTTGCACATCATTATATACGTGGATTGCACTGCGGCATCTATATACTGGTTAGTATTCTGTCTCTTGAAGAACTAGATTAGCAGCTAAACAAAGCATGCTAGTAGGAAAAAACTATAAGAGAAAGCCCTCAGCTGTTGAACTGCTAGGAAACCACCTTGTAAGGATGGTCACAGGTAATAATAATAATAATAATAATAATAATCTTTATTGGCTCAGGAGAGGAGGTGAATTGCTAAAAGAATCCATGAGGCTGCGGCACCCTGAATGGGGCCCCTGATGGAGCAAAGTAATCTTGGTGAAATGTCAGCTGCTAGTCTGTTGCTCTCCAAAAGGTTAATTTTTCGAGTTCAACAAGTGTGGACTATTACCATCAACCATGAAATACTGTTCAAACGTATACGGCGGTGGAACGTAAAAATGACACAATGTCTCTATTAAAAACCCGTGGTTGCAAAAAGCCATGACAAAACAACCTCTTGGCTCTCTGCCTTCGACAAGTGTAAGTTGAGTAGAATGATCAGAAGCTCAAATGCCGAAGTTCCATCAAAGGAGCATTAGATGTCCTCTTTCTGTAGTGTCCCGAGAAAGATGGCCCACCCATCACTAGGGGCAATGGGTTGGGAAATTCTTAACATGACAAAATTGCTTGTATTGGGCATTAACTTCAAAATAAACGGCCGCAAACATTCACATGAAAAAGAATAACTTGGGTTACTTTCATCTTTAAATTGCCACAAGAACAACTGTGATCACTGTCAAATGTCAGACCCATCCCAATGAACAAACAAATTGAATCTAGCTGATGGAAAGCTACCAGCCTTGCTCTTACATTTGTTTTTAGTAAGATCAATGCTAATGTAAGGTCTTGCTTGCATTCTGGGAATGCTCAATAAGACACTTTCCACTTTTTATTCTATAACACGGACTTATTGATCTTTAAGAACCCCAGAACCTGCAACTTCCTGGGCACATTGACTGACAACAAAGTCTAGAACACTAAAATAAAATTACTGCTATTATGCAATGTGATGGACATGCCTCATTATAAGACCAGGGACATTGAACATGAACAATTGGCCACATTTCGGTGTTACATTTTCAAAATTTTAAACTTTTGTTTGAGGTGGAAGTGAGCCTTCAATCAAGGATGGGTTTTATGCAGGAGATTATGTTACATGAACTGTCATACCAGTGCTCGAGAAACCTTTGACCACTTACCGTGTCGAAAAATCGTAGGATGCAGAAGCCAAAGTGGACTCGCAGTGCGGGCGAAAACTGGAAGAAAACATTAACGTGAGACCACAGCTCCAAGCTTAGGTGCCTAGTCACCTCTGCATGCTAAGCTCTGCTTAACAATAGGGCAATTCATACTGCGGGAGGCTCCCAAAGAATGTTTTTAAAGAAGTAGGTTTCTATATTACAGCATTGCACAAAATTAGGTCCTCGCAATGTATATGCCACACAAAAGATAAAGGATAAAGATGGCACAGCAGGGCCAATTCCAAAAGGGCCCTATGGGTTCTGTAGGCTTTTAGCAATCTGTAGGCAAATTTATAGTTGGAGACATAGGCGTAGACTTGAGGAAAACCGTCGGGGGTTTGTGCCCCCCACCCCTCCGAAAGCACGCTGGGATTCTATTTCTCATGTATTTTGTCAATCGTGGGCGTTATTTTGTTTACATGCCTCTACTAGAGAGCTCATTACATAGCACGTAAACAGCGTCTCGGTAGGGATCATGGTCTGAACCTGGGGGAAAGGAAAGGGGAGGGCAGAGCCCCCCCCCCGACCCGGGCCATGATCTTTACTGAGACGCTGTTTACGTGCCATGTAACAAGCTTCTAGTGAGGCATGTAAACAAAATAACGCCCACGTTGCTCTATTGACAAAATACCATGAGAGATAGAATCCCAGCATGCTTTCGATTAGCTTCAATGTCCAGTTCTGGCAGAAAAAATACGCGCAGCAGCACCCCCCCCCCGGAGAACTTCTCAACCTGCCTGCCGCCTGCCTGCCCCCTGCCCCTGCCCCTGCCCCTGCCCCTGCCCCCCCCGGGGAAAATGGAAAGTCTACGCCGCTGGTTGCAGAGAACCCATATTTGTGAAAGCGTCTGTTATGTGGTTGCCCCAAACTGGAGGAACTACCGCACCTGTTAGACAGTTAGAACAAAGATGCAGGGTACGACCGAGCAGCTTGGTAAGAGTGCGGACTCACCTTCACTTTTCTGACTGCATAACTATGTCCTCCGAGCTCGAACAGCGGGCGACTGGCATTGCGCAAGTCCCATCCTCTGATAAGGCTGTCAATAGCTCCAGTGGCGAGCACATGCTGCGAAGCAATGAATAAAATGCTTATAAGATGGCAAACATGCCTGGATTGGGTACCTGTTCGTATTTTGACCAATCGCAGCTCAGCACTTCGCACCCGTGCGCTGGAATGGCAGCCAAGGGAGCGGGCTGCTGCAGGTTCCACAAGCAAAGCGAGCCATCACCTACATAAAAAAAAAAAATGAATTCACGTGGCAATGTCTTGAGAACCACTCATGGAAGAAAGCATGCACGTCAGCAAATCAAGTTGCGGCATAGAGGTAGTTTGTGTCTAATTCTTTGGACGGGCTCATAAATTCAGGAATCACTTAATTAAGGGGCACTAAAACGCTTTTGAGATCCTTGTTTTAAGGTCATAGCTCAATCTATAAGCTCCAAGTATCTTAAAAAACCCAAAAATGCACTTACGTAAGACCAATCTGCATAATAAATAAGTAATAAAAATTTTGATATTTCACGGCTGGTGCGGAATAACAGATGGTGCTACCAAACCTTGTTGACATATGGTCGAACGAAGGAAGGCGCTTGTCAGCCGTTTGCAAGCGATGGGCTTCCACATGGATGAGTGGCCGACCAGTCCCGCCGTCCAAGTGGGAGTTCATTGCTCGCAAGTGGCTGACAAGTGCCGTCCATCGTTCGACCATATTCAGCAAGGTTTGGTAGTACTATCTGTCGTTCTGCACCAACAGTAAGTGTCGGGACTTTTAGAGCGCCGCACTTAGCTGCCCGTTTCCGTGTTTCATGGCGTCGGCATAACCGCGCTAAATTTAGCAGAAAAATTTATGTCATGTGACCGCAACACCAATTCAATTCCCATCTAAATTTAGCAGGGAAATTCAGTTTTTTCACTAGATTTAGCACACAAATTCAGTTTTTTTCACTAGATTTATCACACAAGTTCAGTTTCTCCGCTAGACTTAGAGGCGAGGTTGGATGTCGCGTGACCTCAACGCCAATTCAATTCCCTGCTAAATTCAGCGGGGAACTGAGTTAGTGTTGAGGTCACGTGACATCAGTTCTCCCGCTAAATCTAGAGGAAATACCGAATTTGTTCTTAGGTGACGTGACACCAAGTCATGTGAAGTCATTTTCTCCGCCAAATTTGGCAGGAAAACTGAATTGTAGGAGGAGGACAGGAGGAGAGGGTATGGAGGAGGAGGAGGGGCATACCCCTCCCCTCCTCCTCCTCAAGAGCTGCGTTCTAATTCCTCATTACAGGGATTTGTAAACGTCTAATTTTTTATCATTTTTTTAATATGCAAATCAGCCGCGCATGAATGCAATTTCGGTTTTTTAGGATGCTTAGACCTCATAGATTGAGTTACGATACTAAACCGAGGATATCAAAAAGCACTTTAGTGCCCCTTGAAAGCGAATAGTAGACGCCCATCGTCCCGTAATATATACCTTGTCTTGCAGGGCCGTGAAAAGGAAAGAAAAATTTTGAAACTGAGCTTTGTTTTTGGCAGGATTGCATCTGATACATCAATTCCTTGTTTCAGTTATGACCAGTATAATATAATCCTGTTGCTACTCTCTTTCTTTTGTGCTGCTATTGTGGCGGAGTTGGAAAGCAGAATTTCTTCTTATGTTATACACAAGCTAGACTCAAAACACATTAGTACAACACTCCGAAGCGATCGGTAAGTGGCATCACAGCCGTAAAAACAATGATACACCAGCATGCAAACTAAAATTTCACAAGTGAAAGCTTCTGAAATATGCTCCATATAAACACCGTAATCCAATTTCTTTTCTTTTTTACTACATTGTTTATTAGTACAAGCTGTTTTATTTTACCGTAAAATCCCGAGAGATAGCCCACCTAAAATCGAGAGAAAATTGGGTGAAAATAAGGAGTGGGCCAACTTTCAGTGTACAATCAAGAAAAGTTGAAAAAAAATGTTTTGAGATCATGTCTTTGTCAAGCTTGTTATCTCGGCAAGGGGCAATGAAGCAAAGATTTCTGAACTTCCCAGTCAGCAATGTTCGCTTATATCCCGCCATAGCTAACTAGACACATTTATGCCAAGGTCATCATTGATCCCAACACTATGATTACTAGGAGTGGGCTATCTTTCAGTGTTCAGAAGAAAATAGCAAATCAAGCCAAGAATTGGGGTGGGTTACCTTTCAGTGGTGAGGCACCTCTCGGGATTTTACGGTAGGTATTTATAACTGCAAGTACAGTGTGTCTCCCCAAAAAGCTTTTCACCGTAAAGATAAACTACTCATCGCCGAACGCTAATTCTCCACTCAAATGTAGGCGCTAGCGGTCTAGTCAGATGCCAAAGTTGCAGCGCTACCGCATAGGAGTGCACAGTGGGGGGGGGGCTGAGCATGCCATGGCCCCCTTGATGACTCTGGAGGGGCACAAATTCAATAGGTTCTATTTTTGTTGTGACCCCCCAGCAGAACTAGGACCTTACCAAATTTGCACCCTCCGGAGTCATCAGGGAAGGCCGCAGCATGCTTGGCCCTTCCATTGTTCACATCTATGCACTGCCGTTATCTTAATCAAAAGTTATAAGTGATCGTCTAAAAATTTCAAAGAGAAAATGGGGCCCTTTCTTCTCCGTTTTCGGTAACTGGCACCATAGAGCTCCATGTATTCGAGGGCTCGGTCGGTTCTGATTTTCCCATTGAAATTTTCAGGCAATCACTTATAACTTCTGAATAAAACATTGGTTTGTGCTGAAACTTTAGCATCTGGTCTGGACAGCTAGTGCTACATTTGGGCGGAGAAGGAGTGTTCGACAATGCAGTTTATTTTTAGTTAAATTCGGAGGGTCACTTCTCTACATTGCAAGCTTCAATTCCCAATTTTCAGAAATTGCACATATTTGTTATATTCCCCGTTCTGTAAACGCTTTAATCAGAAGAAACAAAATCTGCACACAAATGTGTAAAAAACAAGTATATTTTAAGTGTGAGTCATATTTACAAAGGACCTGGAGGATACGGCACTCGCACTTAAAAAACACTTCCATCTTACGATGCCCAAATGACATAGATCTCTCGAAATTTGAACAGTGGCTAGCACAATTGCATGGCACTTAGATTAGCTTCTGTTAGAGAGAGAGAGAGAGAAATAAATGAAGGTAATGGAGAGGTTGTAAATCGAATCCCCTACTTATAGGGTAAAGGGTTAAAAATCACAAACAGAAGCTGGTAGCTGCTGGAAGTTCCTCAAAACTGCAAGCGTAACCCATTCAAAACTATTTCGTCAACCATAACTCGTTTTTTATTAAATTAACTTTTTGGTCTGCTGAATTGCACAGCAAAAACTTCCTACTCAAAACAGCGAGAAGGCACTGAGCGAGTAGCACATCGTAAGTACACGAGCACCAAAAACAAGCGCAAGAGCTCCGACAGATTGTACCTGATACAGACGCAAACAGGCCCGAGGATACGGGAGACCAGGCGACCGAGTAGACCTTGCTGGTATGACCCGTGAAAGTCGACAGGAGGTTGCCTGCTTGGGGATCCCACTGCGTTGAGCATTGCAAACATGCACGTAGGCATAATCCCAGGTGCGCTTGCTTGCACAAGAGGTCATGCACACTGCTGGCACACTTACAACTTTGACGAGATGGTCCCACGATCCAGAGAGCAGCAGCTGCTCTTGGCGAGTCTGGCTCCAGTCTACGGAATACACCTGAAAGCACGGGATCCACGGTTTGGTCGATGGCACGCTTTTGTATACCGTGCATGAGGACCCAGACGGATGAGCGTTTCATAAGGAAAAAAGCAGATATGTTTAGTTGGTCTCTCATTCCACTGATCAACATTTCGCATAGGGTTATTCAATATGGTCCTTCATCGCTTCAACAATACTTTATCAGCGATTCACTGAAACTCGATCAAAACCAAATTTGTTCATTTTATTAATATTTTTTAACAGTCGGAATAAGTTTCTAGTGGAAGAGTGTTGTAATCAACTTGGCTGGTCAGGATTTCTTGTTTTGTTTTGTATGAACCAGCAGAGCATATTAACTTTTCCTTCGTTGGTACAATAAATGAAGAGCTGGTGTGACGACTAAGCAAGAGGAGCGGGGGCGAATTTTCCTCTCCTTCCTTCGAATTGTTTACTAAAAGTGTCCGAAATGTCTCCATCAAACATCGAAACTGGCCGGACGCTGTTCCGTACCTCTTTCGTGTGCCCTTTGAGGATCAATCGTGGCACCTGGAACAAAAACAACCGAGCAAAATGTTACTCTCCTAGCGGCTAGGCAAAGGGAGACGTACTCCACGACAAGTTGACGTTTGATTCTCATTACATTTGCGCGATTGAGAGCGATGATAATGATGTTCCCATCGGCGCCAGCCCCGATGACGACGTCCTCCTCAAGTTCGCTCCAAGTGACATCGTACAGTCCGTACGGCCACTCGAACGCTTTGACAAGACGGATCGGTGTTCCCGGTACGTAGTCAAGAATGAATAAAGTGCCCCGACCTAGAGACAAAAACAAACAAAAAAGCACCGCAATATAAGTATATCTTAGGTTAGAGGAGCTGTGTGGAACAACACCAAAGACAAGCACGTACCTTGTATGCCGTAGTTCTGCGCTGTCGCGCACGCGAGCGTCGTCGGGTTGAAGGGGAGAATCGCACGGAGTACCCGTGCCGATTAGTCGTGGCGTACCTCTCCTGCTGAATCATTTCCGCCTGTCACACACTCGCAGCTCGATGAGCATAATCGAAACGGCTTGGAAGGCGAGAAAATTGTCGGGCTGCCAGCCGCGCTAGCGGTCGCATTGCAAAGGTGCCAAAGTTTCGATCGCGGACACTGATCGTGATGTTGGGAGAGCGCGTACCGACATCTTCCTTTTTTGCCTTCTGCTATTTCGCTCCTCGACTGTATGGGCTTGGCCCGCTCAGTTTAAGCTGCCCTTTTAAAGGTGGGGGACCGGGATGTCTAAAAATTTCCTATTTCCGCCTAAAAAAAAAAAGCGGGCTCGCCCCGCCAAAAAATATCGCAAAAAGTGGAACGAGTTTATGGCTGCCGGTGGTCGCGTAGCGCGCCATTCGCGAAGCGTAGCTCGACGTGCGTTCGTTTATTGCACTTTATATTGAAGGAGTGTTAAAAAAATAACGTTCACGAAAGAAAACAAGTGACTGACGTCATACAATAACATAACTTTTCAGAACAAAGAGTGAGTACGAGTGACCCTAGTCACGTGGTCAACATTTATTCAGAAAAAAGGCGCGGAAACACGGTTTCCGTTTCCGTGTTGTGAGTCGATCAGGGGTGGCAGACGGCCCGATTCTATGTGAACCTTTGAGAACGCGTTTATTTTATTAGTTTGACTGTTACGTTACAAAACTTGCTAATTAGAGTAGTGTGTAAATACGTGGCGGGGCACCCTACGTGCGCAGCGGTGACTTCGGCTTCGACTGTCGGCATCCCTCCGCTTTCGCCAACGCACGTACTCACTTCTGTGGCGGGAACTCGTATGCCTTTGTAGTAGGTGCAACTAGAATTTCGTCCGTATTAATGAAAATTTAGCATCGTTGAACCTCTTTACGATATCTGGTGGCTGGTTCGATTCAGGACAGTGAAGTTCACAATCAGATCTTCGCCTAGTGCATTTTCTTTTGCAGCCTGTTCTCCCGTGTGCACAGGGCGTACTAGGCTCTTGAGAACAGTCATTTGCTAACAAACTCCAAAGATATCGTCCAACTGCAGTCACCGCTTGTATGTGGCTTCTAAATCAAATTCACAGCTCACGCGTGGTAGAGGCCCGATTCTTGCACGGCTAGAGTGATATCGTGCTCTTGTTTCTTTCGGTATGTCGTAAACCGACGCCTGGCCCGATCCGTTCAAAGTTAAAAGTCTGCGACTCGGGCAGAGAGTGAAACAAGCAAGATGGAATGTCTGATGCCATCGGAAGTTGCCCGCTTGGTTCTCGGTAAGTTGTATTTCTTTCATCTTCCACGCCTCGAGGTTTTCGAAACATTATTTATTTATTTCAATACCCTCAAGGCCTAGAGGGACGGATGGGATCGAAATTTGTTCGTCGAAACTCGTTTCGTGGACAACTTTTCATGGACGCAGGTTTCACAGGCACACGTTTCGTCGACACTATCGTTTCATCGACACTCGTTACGCGAATTGCACGCTGTGGGGACATTTTGTCACGCGTGTATCACAGGGGTGCGCTTTAACACCCTTCCCCCCCCCCCCCCCACTCCCCCTCCCTCCCCCACCTGTGTGCTTCGCGGCGACAGTCTGCAGCTGCTCATTACAAAAATGTTAACCCCCTCACTGACTTGTACACGCCGCGAAGCGGTGACAGTCTCATGCAGCTTATCACAGAAAAAAGCTAATTCGAGCTGTCTATGAAACAATTTGCGGACGAAACAACCTATCAATGAAACTTTATTCGATGAACTCATTGCCACTGCATAAAAATTACGCTCTGTCTAGAATGCCGCCCAACGGCACTCTTGCGGAGTGTTGAAGTGTCGTCTGAAAGTGTTAAGCATAAGTCGTGCTTATTCTAACATGTGTTCCATCAGCCGCTTTCTGGCAATTTGTTCTAAGATAAAGCGCGAGCGAGACAAACAATGCAGGAGTGAGTAGCATGCTTTCAATTATGCCTGCGCGATGCAGTTGTTTAAATCTCACATTCTCCTGTAGCGGCAACAACATATAGTGTTCAAGTGCCGTTAGATGGCACTTGGAACGCTCTGCAAGAGTGCAGTCGGACAGCACTCTAGACACTGCATAAAAATTAACAGTAAATAAACAGTAAACATGCAGACGAAAAATACAATTTTGTTCAAAACACAATCAGTTCAGCATGATAGTTGTAAAGTTAATTAGTTAATGTCTTTAAATGAATGAATCAGGGGTATGTTCACTAAAGATTCTGGAAGGTGGTTTTACCAAGATAATGTTCACGGCATGATACTCCAGTGTCTGAAGACTTTCCGACATTAGCATCTCGTTTTCAGGCCTCTTCAGGCTCTCTTTTGTGTGTCCTGTTTAATCTTTACGTTGCTCATGTTACTATCCCAAGAGATTTCTAGTTTCCATAATTGTACTTAAGAAACATGGCAGCTTGTCTGTTCATAATTGCAATTATGATATTTCCTGTCTTCACCTAACAATGTGCTGAGTTTTGTCTTTCAGAAGTTCTGAAACGTTGCTGTTTTTGCTGCCCCACTTTGCAGGTTACCTAAAATCGACCGGCTGCCAAACCACCTGGGAGTCGTTCCTGAGGGAGAGTCCGGACCTGAAAGAATATGCGGAGTATGCCCGCAGGGGCAGGGAGTACCCGACCAACATCGGCGGAAAGAACCTCCTGCAGCTTCTTGATACAGGCTACCAGATGGCGCAAAGCCAAGGTGACAAACAGTCTCTGACATATATTTTGTGGGGCTTGTTTGCAGTAGCCGTGTTCCAAACTTTACTCAGTCTCGCTTTGGGGTAAAGGTTCTGTACCTTGGCATTTGAAAACCTGCTCACATCCGGCATCCCTCTATCTGTGTTGTCACAGGATGTGACCTGCGAGAGTAACTTAAATAGGCCCCAGTGAGATTTGGAACACAGCCAGTGAAACATGTGCAGGGATGTCGTTAGCTTCTTTCAACCTCAAGATTACAAGGTTAGGAAAGTTGGATCACTTTGGACACTTTTGAGACCTGCCAAGTCATCTGATCTGATGACAGCGTAATGACATGTCATGTAATGTAGGCTGCATAAGAGAAATGCAGTGGTGTTGCATAAAACTCAACCGAAATATTGAGTGTGCGAACTGCAGTGATGGAAGTGCTGTGCCATTTGCGCCATAAAGAAAAGTTTGCTAGGAATATCACCGCACCTGTGCTGAAACAGACTAAAGCAAAGCAATAGAATAAAAATATTTAATATTGGTTGATTATAATATCCAGAAAAGTAGAAGAGAAGAAAGGGTGGTACAAATATTGATTTTACAGTTTGTTTCATTTTACCATTAAATCCCGAGCTAGCACCCACTCAAAATTTGGAGATGGTCATGTAAAACTGTGGGATGGCGTTGACCTGAGGAGCACTTATCCCATAGTTTTACATTACCATCTCCAAATTTTGAGTGGGTGCTAGCTCGAGGTTTTATGGTAAAATGAAACAAAGTATGTATACGGTGAGTAGAAGCACTGTGAAATTAATTCTCAACGCTATGTAAAGATATGCCCTTTTTGTATTTTCCGAATGACACAAAATTGAGGGGTGGGTGGTTATTGTGGAATGGGCGGATCTTCAGTATTTTACTGTAGGTCAGAGCACAGTCGAAGGCTCGAACATATAACCATGAATTCACATACTAAGCAACGGGGCAGTTGCTGCGCTTGGTTGGTTTAGCCAACAAAAGATGTACTGAAAGATGACGAATGCCATGGTGTCGCGCTTTTGTCGCCGTTAGATTGGTTTCATCGTCTCGTAGCATCGGCTGGATTTTAACTTAGAGGGAAGGTGAAACAATTTTTTCATAAAATGATATAGAGGTTGATTCCAGCATAGTTTTATCCCGTGAATGTAAATATCACGTTCGTTTTCCATGAAGAGGTAGTTAAACTTGAGAAAACACGAAATACCTCCGACCAGTCGTTACGTCATAAGAGGCTCTTTCAGTTGCCAAGCACGTGTCGCTCAAGGGCCGCACGTGCGATCGCAAGCTTGCCAGGTACATTCCCCCGCACTGGCACCACTTGTGACATCTTTTTCTGCCCTTTTTAAAAATAGCATGAGTGAGCGTGCATAGCTTTGATAGGCGCTGAAGATGCGCGAGAGCAGATATTCCAAAAACTCCTTTTGTGACGTCACACTGTGGTACTTTGAAAATGATTTTCTGCAGCTTCCATGCGCAGAATTAAAAAATAATTTCGATATTCAAGATCTTGAAGGTCAGATGAAGACGATTTAAGTGTGTTTCCTCAAATACAAAACCGCTTCAGCTTCCTTTTAAGGGGAAACAATTCATAAAGATTGCTTGCCAGACAAAGTCGGGAACAAAAAGTTCTGAGAAAAATTAGCAAAATGATGGGATGGCAGCTTAAATGGTAAGTCGGAACCAGGTTCTGAAACACCTGATGAGATCAGTGGATTATTATGTCTGCCACATGCCTCTATGCCGTAGTTACGGATAAGCGGGCACGTTGTTTCTTGTCGGAATTTTAGAAAAGTTATATTTACAGGCTAAATAAACTATGAGTGTACAAGGGGAGGGGAAGAAAGGCTTTATCTCAACTGAGGTATTGTGTTACAATTAATTTTTCAGCCATATTCTTTTTCTTAATACTCACTAAATGGAACCTACTCTAATCTGTGCCTTATTTCTAAAAAGAAAGTTCTGTGTTCCTTTTCCATCCAAAGGGGAACCCTCAATCATTATCAAAGAGGGGCACATTTAGCAGTGGAACTCTTATTTCATCTTCACGTGACATACTAACAGATGTGGGTATCTGGTCCAAAAGTGCCAGTGTCGGCTCCAAACCAATATTTTGCCTGCAACAATACCTGCTACAAAAGATAAAATTCTGCTTCCAGCACTGTAACTGTGAGGTCTGAAAAGCTTGTAACCAGTTTATACCAAACGTTTGGAAAGCAAAAATGGTTTTCACAGCTTTTTAAAAAATTTTGTTTATATATGTTCAAGCGAGTTAACAGCGGGTTCTGATTATTCTTTGTACCGTTGCAGTGTGCAAATCAATTAGACTGCAGTTTAAAGCTCACTTGCAGTTTGATTGTTCATCTTTGTAGTGGAAACAATTGAAGATGAACTCATTAGAGCAGCTCTACTCGGGGACAATGTTTTGCGACAACACAGTCAAAAGTACAGGGGCGTGTGCCTGAGTGCCGATTAGAGCTGGGCACATGCACTCCTCCTTTTTTCGGAAATGCCAGAGAAAGAGTTGCGCCCGGGTTTAGGTCAAAGGTAGGCTGTGTACTGCGTCTTTTATTGAACTTCGGCGTGTGTGTGTACTCTGCCCGCGAAAACTATGCGTCACAAAGGAAAACAATTTATGTTTTGTAAGTCACTACCGAGGTACCAATTTAGTGAGGTACATAGTGTTTCAAATAGTTGGGCCCCTAATTAGTTTTCCGTATTTACTTTTTGGTTGGCGAAAATAAACAAATGGCTCTGTTAGAAATTTTGCTGAGCATCATCAAAAATCACTAGGTCGGTAGATTTTGGAACCAGTTAGAGCACTCGGGAAGTGTGGTGGTGTTCAGAAGTTTCCATTAGTGTTACAGGCACAAGGCTGGTGAAGTGGAAATTTTCATTTTCATGGTTTCAAAATTTAAATGTGCAAATCGAATTGAAAATTAAATTTTCCAAAATGCTATGAACCTCAATAAATAGGTCCCTTGACAGTGACCGTTATGGTACATTTCTTATTTCAATGCAGTGCAGGTTTTAGATGAAAAGTTTAACTGATGTTCAGTGAAACAGCTGGTATATGAAGTCTGCACTATCGAGCTATCATTCTCAGATGGTGCGTGATGGTCAGAAATGAGCACTGAGGACTTTTAAATTGTCTGTGTTCTTATTATTTATGTGCATTCTGTGATTTCATTAACAGATAAAAAAGGCAGTTTGCATCCAGAAATGGCATTGTGACTATGGTCTGCTTTTATCCAAAATAAAACTTGTACCTGTAGCCCACACTATGCTGCCATAGTGTGGGCTACATATGGTGGGTCTGTGTTCCGCAGCTTAGACTTATAGTCTCTGCAAGAATTTCTCTTTTAAGATGAATGCACTTTGCACACATGATGGCACCTTAATTGAAAAAGGGCACCCGCAACTACTTTCATTTTCATGATCCCTGATAAAGCTAAAACCAGCAACTCGTTTTTATCCAGGTGCCGGCGATTCCCCAGGAGACCTATTGACAAATATTGACAAAATGGTAACTCAGGTCAAAGATATGCTCTCCCAGCTAAATTCTGCAACTGGAGAAAACTCGGTAAGTGTAGCCTTGTCTTTTTTTGTTTTAGCAGTAACTCTTATTAGTAATCATTTTCTGTAGCGTTCATTGTATTTGCATCCTAGCCTTTGCGGTTAGGAGCCAAGTCCTGCCATGAAATTTTTTAAAGGGTTCACACCCCTAACATTCTTTTACAGCGGCGGATTTCTGATGTCCTTTCTCTGTCCACGAGCCAGGCAGGAACACCTCCAGTAAATGGGACGTTCATGGCAACTGGTAAAAAACCTTTAGTATTATATTTCTTTTTCAAACAAATCAGTATGAAACAGTACCGTAAAAACGCCTTTATAACAAAGTCTGTGAGACCGACGAAATTTTTCGTGGTACTGATAATTTCGTTGTAGTAGTCGAGCTTGATAAATCTATTGCGCGATACCGAATTTCTACCGTCGCCTGTTCACGTATTTGCGCGACATTCGAGTTGTTTTAGGAAAACGTTTAGTGCCAAACATAGTAGGAGTGACATCAAAAACGAGGTTTTGTGCTTTGATAATTGACTTATCAAAAGGGGCAACTGTGGCCGAATCTGCTAGCGCATCGCAGCTCGGAGCACGTGGGGCAAAAGCTCGTGCTGCAGAATCCAGGCATCTTAAACTCAATTACCACTTCTTTTTTTTTTTTTTAAAATGAAAATTGTATTGGCACGCATTTGTGTACTTACCACTGCATGATGCAATTCAAAGACACCAGGCCTAGCGGTCGTACTGCCAGTAGCGCCGCGGCAAAGTTTGTCATCTACAGCCGAGACACCAGGCGCTCCTTGCTGCAGACTAATTTCCTGCTGTCCAAACTTCCACGCAACAAACGTAATTGACTTGTCAAAATATGAATCGCGACAATCACTAAACCACCGACATCGACCCCCGATCACGCAGCAAATGCGTTCGCTGACTTTATAAACTTGGCCTTTCCTAAATGGTGCGGCGGCCTGCGCCACCACGTGTCATTCGGAGGAGGCTCTCGGAGCGGGTGCGCTGCTCTCGACTGCATGTATGGTCTCTAGATGGCGTCGGAGCTGGTGCGGCAGCGTATGGCAGCACGGCGGAATCGGCCACGCATTTGGAACGAGACAGCTGCAGCTCACGGCGCAGCAGGGATAGGGAGAGGCACACAACCGAGTCGACTGCACCCTTATCCACATCTCTCTGGCACAAAACGTTGCCCCAAGGCGGGTGTTTGCAGGCTAACCGAAACTGGTCTTTGGCCTTTCTGCAAGCTCCGGACTCCATCAAGCCAAATAAATTAAATTTAAAAATTAGCAATTCGGGACTTCAATATAGCAAGATTGGGAATCTTGAGTCCTGACAAAGCTCGGCGCGTCGATCGAACAAATGCCAAGACGGCATAAAAAAGTTGCGACTGCTGATGGAAACACACTTTTTTTGTGGTCTCGTTCCTTTCAAATATGCTGACATACGTGCAAAATAAGAAAACGAGTACACACATTGCCCGAAGAAAGCGTTGAAAAAGGAAGACTTGTTTTGGAGCGGAGTGGCGCATACTCGATGGCGCAAGCAAAACAAAAGTATGCACTAGTGCGTGCAGTGAAGGTGCAGCGCTGCCTTCGTTGCGCTACATTCACCGCTGCCACGCATTCTCGGTTTTGGGTCTAAATCATGGCCTCTGAGATTTCTTTGCGCGCTGCCTGCGCTCCTCCGGCTGCCGCATTTGCCCGTAGACACTGTCACTGTGGGACGCTCACTGGCGTTTGCAACCAAACCAAACTGCAAAAAAATATCCGGAAATTATCAAGCGTGAAAGATTTAGAACAAATGCCCATGATGTTGTTTTCAAACAAACTGTGCATCTAATCCTCTCAGTAGAAAACGGGAAGACGAGTCAGTCAAAAACAAGATGGCGAGTCGAAATGTAGATTCACGTTAAATCTTGCATTCGGATGTATCATCCAGCGAAGCAGCACAAAGACTGGAGCAGCGAATAAAAGTTACGAGTCAACAGAGATTGACTTAGGCACCTTGCTTTTTTCTGATGATGAGAACAATGAAAATCTAAGCTTCATGCCGCAGGCTCACACTTAACAGCGTGCTTTGAGGCGTTTCTGTTTCCATTTCTGGTTTGGTTATAAGCGCCGTATGCGGAGGTCTAGATCTTGGTTCCCTTTTTCTGCTGAGCAGCTGAGCATTTGAAAAGGCCGGAGCAGGGCATGCAAAAATCTCGGACGCCATGTCCAAATAGTGTTAATGTACAACCTTGTGTCTAGATGGTGCTACGTGACTATGTTGCTGCATAAGGCTTTCTACTCAGCAACTTGGTCATGTAGCACCACCTAGACACGAGATTGCACATTAACAGAATGTTAAGACCCAAAATCGTGAATGTGTGGCGTGGTGGTCGAGGCAGCGCAGTTGTGGTTTCAACCATCGCGGCTGCCGCAGTATCTGTCTTCTCTACGCGTGTCACTTGAGGGCAATGACTTTACATAACAGATTACTTTTCGCCTAGAAAATTCATAATATCGGTAATTTTTGCTTCGGGGGCTGCGAAATTGCTTCGTTAAACAGAAATATTCGTTAAACAGAAATTTGTTGTAGTAGTTGTTGGAGAAACGCATTGAACACATGGGAGATTGGCCAAGACTTTGCTTTACATTGTGAAACGGGCATTTTCATAGTAGAGGTGTTTGTTATAAAGGCATTTGACTGTATTTGCTATAGTATGTCTAAATTGAAAGATACATGACCTCTTTGTCCCCGTGCTTGGTGCTTGCTTGGAGCAATTTAATTACCATGCTCATTTTAATTTACTATGGGGCTGTGTGCCACCTTTATTTCCATGCTGTATTGCTTGACCCGAGCTCCAATGGAAACAGCATTTAATTAAAATTCTTCGCAAACATTTCTTTTTCTGTTATTATTTTAAGTAAAAGCCCCCAGAAGCTTATTCTTGCGAATCAACCATAGTTTTTGTTTGTTTCCACCATAGACTTGAGCACAGCACCTTTGCCACGACCACCGGCCCCACCGCCGCCCCAGCTGATGCCGCAGAACCAACTGAGGACGGCCGTCACCGACTTTGCAATCTCGCAGTCTTCCACTACCTCCTTGCAGCCTCCGCACCACCCTCAGTTGCACGGCCATGGCAGCAACACCCTGAGCTACCACTTGCACACCATCCTGCCCCCCATGCGCATGCTCCAACCTCTCCCTCCGAGCCCGCTGACGAAGAAGACACCGCACCCCTCCGACTCAAGGTTTGAACCCCCGAGAAGGACCAGGGGTCATCTTCGAGCCTGCACGACCTCCTCGAACAGGTGACACCCACCAAAGGTCCCCCCACTCTCGGCGCGGGGACTCTGGAACGAGGGGGCGCGAACCGCGGTTTGGTGCCTACGAGGAGGGCTTCCTGGCATACATGAACTCTCTCCCACGCCCGATGCTGCCGCGGTCGCACCCTCCCTACGTCGAAAATGAAGAGCCGGTGCGCGACTCCGGGATCGACCTCCGGAAGCGGACTACAGACGGGCACTCGTCGGAGCGACTGGAACGGCAGCCTGGATCGGTCCGGCCCGCCGTGTCTTCGGCGGGAAGTACGGACCCCGAGAAGCAGACTGAGGCCGAGGGATGCGGCCGAGAGCTGCAGGAGGCTTCGGCAGGTCGGCCCACCACCGCCGTAACCGACCTGAACTTCAACGCCGAACCCGCGAGCGAGGGCTTCGAGATCACGGAGACTCAGACGGAGTTGAGCGAGGAGATCGACGTAGAGGGAGCTCACGAAACCCTTCGCCACTTAGCGAGGAGGCCGCGGCTGCGGCGAGTGGCGTCGGCCCTGAGGGTTCGGCCTTGCCTGTCTCCACTCTGACGTCCGAAGGGGCTGCTGAGACACCCGTAGGTATCTTTTACTTCAATTGATTGAGAATTGAGGATAGAAAATGTGCTGGTGTTTGCCGCGGTGTTGACTGGTAGCAGTTTTCACTGGTTGCTTTGTCACGAGCAGAATTGTCTGTTCGCTTGCGTCTTTCCTCGCCCCTTCCTGTTTGTAGGGTGAGGGTTTTTATGCACTCGTTATGGATGTTTCTATCATAATTTTACCCAGAATTGTCATGCTTCAATTGGAATGTAAAAGTTTAATGAACCGTTCGCGTTACAGTAGAGGTTTCATCACCCATTACTTTGGCTAGTTTGCACAAGCAGTGACATTAATTTAATTCCATCAGCAGAGCGCCCATTCCATGGGTGAACCAGGAGGCCAAATTCAATAATCGTCCTTATTGGTAAGGAATGGGAAATGTGAAAAGGTTGCACCAGAATTGGGAATGTAAGGGAAGCGCACCTTTTATTAACTTTCCTGCACCATCTTATTAGCTGTTAAATGTTAGCAGGTACAGTATAAAATATAAACAAAGTAATACATTTAGAGAATTTATAAAAAATTTTCTTGGGTATGCCATTTTGCATTGTAAGGTATAGCTAATCTTTGTTTAAAGGAAAAAGAAAAAAAAAGGTAAGGCCAGTTTAACATTTTTATTTGATACTTCTCATTAGTCTATGCTCATTTAAATGCTGAAATTAATAAAAAGAAATCTCACGCTGCAAACCCAGGTTATGAGCCTGACTCCCACTGCTGCCAGTTTCCATGTCTACAGTTTGTATTGTGCATGACATGTTTTCATGTTCTGCCTGCCATGTTTTCAACTCACTTTTTAAAGTCGCATTCTATAATTTTAATTTTCTTCTCAATAGACCATTTTAAGGATACCAGTTTGGCCCTGTATGATCCGTGCCATGAAGCCCTTTCACCCATGAAGCCCTTAAAGGGACACTGACAGGGTGTTTATGCTCGCCGAGGTTTTTAGTTGTACATGACATATGAGAGCCCAACTACCCAAAACACAATTTGCGACTCGAAATTCGGTTTCTTTCCGCCTGAAAACCGCCGATCAAGAACTGGCCGGTTCGAGTCTCGCTCACTCTCTTTTCCGTGGTCACGGGCCGTTTTCGAAGTTATCGATGCGACTACCAAATTTAATGAAAGTCGTTGGTCACTGAAGGCACACACTCAATATTAAAAATAGAAAAAAATATGAAACCCATTTTTTGTGGCTTCTAAAAAGCTGCAAATACGTTGATTGAAAAAAAGTTCCACAGAGAACCGGAAGCATTCTGTGCGTGCGTCGTTTCGCGTATCGTGGGACTCGCGGGGACGGCGATGGCAGCGGACGACGGGCGCGGGACCTCTACTTCAGAACTGTCGTTCGCGGTACCGGCGAATTCTGTCTGCCTTTAAAAGAGAAATTTGGGACTGATCAAAAGAATTGGTATTCATCCCGTACGACACGCCCGACCACCAAGCCGATTTGCACGAAGACGTCGCCGAGCCGTCGCTCCCTTCTCGTGGCTGAAGACATCGCTCGCGCAAACTTCAAGCACGACGCGTCTACTTCGAGTTGAATATGCACGCGTACGATTTCTTTACTAGGTGCGAATGTCGCCAATACGTGGTGCTTCCCGACTTCGACCCGGGAGTGCTTTTGCTGGAGGAAAATCGGCAGCAAACTTTCCAACTTACAATTTACCGGCTGAAGTATTACTAAGGAAAGAGATCCCCCTGTCACGTGATCCCCCCGTAGCTCAGTGGGTACGACGTCCGCTTCACACGCGGCAGGACCGGGTTCGATCCCCGATGATGGCACTTTTTTTTTTCTTTTTCAAACATTTTTCGATGTTTACCTTTCTTTCTTTTTACAATTATCACTGAAGAAACAAACAAAAATTAACAAACAAATGTTGTGGACGAAACGTCGCTGAATTAAATGGGGATGGGATTTCCTTTTTTGACACCTGCGAACTCAATGTAATCACTTTCCACAAAATGCAAAGAGCATATAAATCAGGTAGCGTCCGCTTTCCGAGGTGCTCGTAAATGTTCTACAGGAATTGCAGCCAGCCATTGGTCCCGATCCCGTTGATATTTCGGAAACTCTGTCGCACAATGCCACTTTTTTTCGGACGCAGGACGTGTGAGCCAGCTCTTCACGCAACATCTTGGGTGTATTCTTTTCGGAGCCCATCATGAAAATTAACCACGGGCACTCGCTACTCATCTCCAACTCCTCAATGTACAAAACAACTCATCTTGGAGTACAGAACAGCGAGCGGAACAAACATAACTGCAAAAGAATCGCAAACAGTGCCCGCTAAAGCCGCATGTCGTCTGCTACGCCGAGGGAAAAAAAAAGAGAGAAAAAAAGCGCACGGTCGGGTGTAGCCACGTGACTTCCGCCACTCCCGCTATCCTCTCCACTTCTCCGTTTCGGTTTCGGTTTCGCGCAGTTGCGTTTTTTGGCTTTATTAAAAAAATACGCTACTCTGTTGCAAAATATTAATTGGGTAGTCCTCCGACACCATAATGAAGCGCCTGGCAAAAAATGAAAAAAAAATTTTTGGGGGTGTCAGTGTCCCTTTAAAGGGCACATGCAAAGGAAAAAAGTTTTTTTAAACAGCGTAGATGGGAAAAGGATGTCATAAAACAATTTTACAACGAAGAAAAAAATGTTTAGAGCTATATTTACGGCGCTATACGAATTTGTAGTTGGCGCCCGCGGGCGCGCGGAAAAGGGACCCTTATTTATCACGTGGTGTTTGCGCTCTTTCGAAAGCTACCTATGGCCTCAAAAAGTAACTTATTCATCTTTGTCTGAAGTATAACAAAAAAACTAAGATTAATAAGTAACTTTAGAGCCCGAAAGAACTCCTGAAAAAGCGTAAGCAGACGTGATAGGCCTGTGCGCCGGTCAGGTGGCGGCGGCGCCCAGAGCAGACGAACTTGTGCGGCGACGGCGGCGTGGAGAAACGCGTTAAAGCGGCGTCGCGCAACGCTCAGCGTGCGGCGGCAACGACGCAGCGCTCAGCGTGCGGCGGCAACGACGCAGCCGGCGGCGCGGCGCTTACCACGTGATTAGCGGCGGCTCCCATGGGCGCCAACTACAGTTTCGTTTTGCGCCGTAAATATAGCTCTAAATTTTTTTTCTTTGTTGTAAATTTGTTTTATAATATTCTTTTTCCATCTAGCCTGTTTTAAAAAAAAATTATTTTCCTTTGCATGTGTCCTTTAATCATTATCATCACTGTACTGCCGCCGTCCTGCAATATGCATTAGATATCTCAGGTTAGCAGCTGTACCTGCCTTTTCCCTCAACTACAGAGAAATAAAGTTTCTTAATCTCATAGTGCCCAATTGTTTTCCCCTTCCAGCTTCATGAAATCTGTTATTTTTACTCGTTTGTCACCTCTGCTTGAGTCTGGACTTGCCTATTTCTCAGCCGCCACATCGAAGGCCTTCGGCACCCCGGAGCCCCGTTGCCAAGGAAACGCCAGAGAGCCTGGAAGCACCTCCGTTACCCCAGAGATATCCGGAGCCAACCTCTCCACGCTTCATCCTTGCACAAGAGCGATCTCTCGTACCCTCGCTCACAACCCCGATCAAGGAGGTGCGCTTCAACGCAGAGCGCTTCAATTCCGCCACGCCGAAAAGGTATGTTTCCCCATGCCGTTCTGCAAACTGCTTTTAAGAAACCTTGCAGGTTAAGAATACGGGCAGCGTACGTACTGCAGTGTCCCGAATTTGGCTGAAGCCTTTACTTGGTAACGTATCACGCAACTTACCCGAGCAAAAAATAAAGAAAACAATAACAGTTTTTTTCTACCTTCAGTACTCGTCTCCTAACTGCATGCCCTCCAACGGGCGCGACAATCGCAGCTGAGCAGACGACATTTAGCAGAAATTACTCAAAGAGCCATCGGTTTTATTGGTTTTGTGTCCATTTAAATGTGTTTTATTGGGAACTAAAAAACAAAGCATGCGTTGACCATTACACATATCACTGGAAAAGTATGTGCCGTTTATAATTCTAAAGGGTGTTCTGTTTTTGGTGCGACCGGGTGGCTGCTGAGCTGCCGTAAGCTGCTGCTGCCGCCATCTGTTGGTTGTTGCACCGATCAAAAGCTGCCTGCTTATAACCTTGTCCCGCTACAGCGACAAACACAGATTTTTGTCCGACGACAACACTAAGTTCTGTGTCGCCGATGCTGTCCCGCTGCTACGACCAACACCCGCGACAATCGCCGACAAGCGCCGATAAACGATTGACGACGGACGAGTTCTTGTTTGTCGTTGGACTTGAAGCGCAGCAAGCAGTCCCACTGAGGAACATGTCTCGTAGACAAACTTATCCTCCTCGCCCGCTTGTGCCTTCTGTTGCCTTCCTTCCCACCCGTCTACCCTTCCTCCTGTTCCTCCCGTGGCTCGCTCCGCCGCTTGACCTTCAGAGAAGCCCTTGGCTGCTACTCCTCATTCCCGCAGTTCCGGTCCCTCGATTGCTTGTAGTGGTCGCGGGCGCGGCTTGCTTGCTAGTGCCGGGCGGTCGTGTTGTGAAAGGGAATTTGCTGTGGCTGGTTTGCTCGCAAAAACTTGGTGCGCGAGGTGGTGCTTCAAGACGCCGAGGTCTACGCCCTGCATCAGGATGGATACACCCATGTTCGAGGACTGACCAAAGTAAGACCGCTGACCACTAAGTAGGACACGACGTTCCGCGGCACGCCTTTTCGGCAGACGAGAGACTTGTCATCACGTTCTGTGATATTCGGGACGCCGTATTGTCCTCCAAAAAACGCTTGCCCTCGATCATTCGGATATGAAGTTATAAACATCCTCAAAATTGGCGTGAAATTCGATGGCGCTCAACTAGAATTCCTCGAACGATATAAAAGGAACGATTCAGGTATTCTAGTTCGGAAAAAGTTTGGCATCAATTGTCACGACTGTTTGTGGAAAGTCGCCAACGGCTAATGAAGTCGAATTTGGGGGTTTTACAAGCCAAACCAACGACGGGCATCTGGCACGCCCCAGCGGAGGACTGAGGAATAATTTCGACCACCTGGTGATCTTTTGACGTGCAACCGAAAGCTCGGTTACACGGCGCCTTCTCCGCAATAAGCCTCCGTCAGATTGCGGGCGCCTCGGCCAGGATTCGAACCCGCCACATGGGATCCGTAAGCCAGCGCTCTCGCTTCGGAGCCACCGAGGTGGCTCAACGGCAAAGGAAGACAAGCGGAAGCTTTAATCAAAAAAAAGGTAATCGTCTCCACTTTCACCGTGTTTGTCGGCGCGTTTTATGCCCAAAGAGCAAAACACGAAATTCTGCGTCGCCAGACTCAGTTTGTCTGTGTATTTTAAAGTTTTGTTGACAACTCCAGTCCCACTAGGGAAACAAGTTTCCTTGTCCCCATGTTCTGCATCGTGCCCGCCAAGTGGGACTGTGGACTCCGACAAAAAGGCTGTCTGCCAGTGTCGGTCTGTCGCTCGTTGTCTTGTGTCGCTGTCGTTTGTTGCTGTCTGTCGCTATTAGCAGATGGGTGCTGTAGGTAAAAAAAAAGTTGTTGCTTTTTCACTCATTACTTAGGTAATTTTCTTCTTTGAAATTTTGCTGCGATGCTTCCACCACCTTTAGGCACCTCATGGTAAATCGTAGCACGATACGTTACCAAGCTGATTTATGCGGTCACTTTAAATGCTTTATCCAGATTCGGGACCTTGCGGTAGGTAGAACATGGTTTTTGTCAAGTCTGGAAGCTTTTCTTTTTATTGTCTGGAGAATGCTGTTTCTTTTCTCTAGCAAAAAAAATAATTGTGATTGTGCTTTACGTAAATGGCACCATATTTCATTTCAAGTCAAAGTGCACCTGACGATACAAGCCAATGGACCCGATCAAACAGCGTTCATCATCTTTCTGTATGTGCTCTTCCATAGATTATATCAATTAAACGCAGCGAATTTCCCGTGACTGACACTTTCTAAGCTCGTTATAACAGACCTTGATTTTGACCAAGATTTTGGTCTGTTGTAAAAGGAGTATGTTGTATGCAGATATCAAGTTGAGTCAATGGTATGTAGAGGAAAACCAACCGAACTTCACTAATTGGTATGTTATATCCAAATGTCTGTTGTAACCAGGTCTGTTGTAACGAGCTTAGACTGTATGTGTTCGAGCCAGAGACTGTGCTCAGACCCAAGATGAAACAAACTATGGTATTCATCACATCAAGAAAAAAAGCAAGTCTTGAGCATAGTTTATATACTGTGCAATGTATTTCTTTCATGATTTGGTTGCCAGAGATAATAACTGTTCTTTGTGTTTAAAATTCTTCAATAAAGTAACACATCACCGATCTTAACTGCACATAAAGGGGGAAATTAGTATAGCGTTCTGTGGGAAGACGGATTTTTAACCATGGTTCTTGGGGTAAAAACGAATATAAAGTACTCGTACCTGACTGGTTGTGTGTTCCCAGTTTTGGGAGTAGATGGTTGCCTTTGCGCACTGCCCTGTTTTGTGATTGTAATTTTTGCAATTTTGTTCATTCTTTTTTTTTTTCAAAAATTTTTTTTTATTTTTTTAGATGTTTGAAAGAAGAGAAGGTGGGGGTAAATGTTGAAAAAGTGAAACTTGTTTGCAGCTTGATACCGAGACGGCGGCTCATCTCCGCATGTTCCCCTGCACCTAACCGGGGCACAGATGCTGCGGTAGCGTCTAACTCACCCGAAGAGTCCATTGAGGTAACGATTACTTTAGTCATTGTGCAGGTTGTGGGCAGTTTCTTTATTTAGAGAGACACTGCAACGAAATTCTAGCGGCTATTTTATTGTCTAAATGTCAACCACGCTCTGGCCATACCACAGACACACCAAGTTTTTGGTCGGAAAGACACCAAACCTTATTTAAATTGAAAGTAGCGCTACCCCTCAGAAATACGGCGGCAAGCTGCTTGTGCGTGAGCCTTCGAACCGGATTTTTCTTTTCTTCCAGCCTCTTCAACTCCTGCGGGGAGTGGGGAGGGGCAACTCTAAGCGACCGGGTTGTAACGCTTTGACGACGCCAAGTGGCGGAGCTCATAACCACGCCGGTCCCCAAGCAGCTTTGCCCGCGCTGGTCCAACTCACGTCGTGTCTCCTGGGATGCGTCACGCTCTCCGATGGTTGATCTTCGAGCGCTCGTTGGAATCGGTCCTTTGGAACAAAGAATATAGCCATCCATTCAAAAAAAAACATGCTATTGTCATTGGCAGGTAGAGTTGATCATGTTTAACGGTATTTCTGAACTTGAGAGGTATATTTTAAGTTTCGATTCGGTATCTCTCTAAAGCGAGCATCACGGTGCTTTGGGAGTATGATCTCTGGTCATTATGTCGTACAACATATTTATTTTGTCTTCTTACCTTTTTAGATGAAGGCAGAATCTAGATTGGCAGGAGCAGTTAGATTTTCACCTCCTCGCCGACCTGAACGGCCAAGGAGATTATGAAGTTCCTGCGCATTCCGCACCAGTGCAGTGACATCAAAGGTTGAGTTGTCCTGCAACTCAAGTTTCTCTCACACTTCCAAACCGCCCCTACCCGAAGTGTCATGTTCGCCCACGTCCCGCGATCAACCGCTCTTCTCCATGCCCTGCCGCCTATCGCTGTGAGCAGATGACGTTTCGTTTTCGAGTTTGAAGTTCTTTTAAGGCCCTTTCAGCGATTTCAGTTTTCTTTGAAATGGTGTGAGGTCGAAGAGAATGCGCAGTGGACTTTTGTGCTTGAAGTGAGGGGCCACGTCGCTCCAGCTTTGCGTGAAAGGCTGCCACGGTGGAGCCGCAACTGAAACTACAGTACACAGACTTCAGAACCCAGCTGTTTTGACCGTTTGACGATTTTCTTTTGGAAGTCTGGGAGGTCGACGGGCACCTAAAAGAGACAACTTCGTCCGATTCCCTGACTCACCGATCACCTTCAGTGATACATGTGGCGAGCACCGCCAGCGCCACCATGTTTTCGAGGGAGGATAAAAAACCAGGAGCGACATCACTCTGGACTCCGATTTTCGATAATTGCGTTAAAAAACATGTTTTACGAATGTCGTTATTAAATATTATAAAAATGTTATTTACAATGCTTTTAAATTTCAGAATTTTTGAAGACATAAATAGAAAGAGGCGAGGAGGTGAGAAGAGAAAGAGAAAAACAACAAAAATTAAAAAGCGCGGGTGCGCATGGGGAAATTTTTTGTTTGTTTGGTTTTTGCGTTGGGGTATTTTTTTGTGCGTCATGACTTCAACTTGCATCGTTTTAGGCAACAACAAGAAATATGACCTTTAGGGTGTCAGTGCCCCTTTAACACAGAATGCGTTTTACGAGTCGTTTCTACCAGAAAATCGTCATCAACGAGCGTTGGAGCAAGCGTCATGATTGAGTGACACTCTGGGAGCGTTCGAACAGTTAAGGGTACATGTAAAGTCTATATATAAAGTTCAAGCCCCGGCAGGGCTCGAACCTGGGTCGATGCAGTGGCAGTCAGACACCCTGGCCACTGAGCTAATAGCACAGCTGGTCTGGAAGGGTCAGTGATTTTATTTGAATGCAAATATGCTGGCGAGAGTGGGAGTTTTGAATGAAATTAATAAAAGAACAAATAAAAAGTAAAACAAAGAAAGTAAGCAAAAGCTAAATAAATCAAAAGAATAAATAAAAAAAATTGAAAAGAATGAAAAATCAGCACAAACCACACATGGAAAGTGGTTCGTGGGGGACGCGTTTTGGGGTCTTTGTCGGCGTGATCGAGCCCGTACTACCCGTCCCTTTCACGTTTCTCTGTTGTCTCCCTAGGCTATCCTTCAGGAGCTGCTGAGCAGCTCGCCCTTTGTGGCCAAGCTGGTGGAGAACATCAACCAGGTGGTGAGGACGGATGGCACAGTGGCATCCTGCAGTGGGCAGCCCTCAGAGCCCCCGCCAGAGGATCGTCCGCCCGCGACAAAGGCCATCGTCTCTTCCCAGGTGGGGGCCGCCTTAGAGGCACCGTCCTGTCCTGACAAGAGATTTACATAGGCCTATAGCAGCTTCATCTCCATTCATTTCTGTTTATAAAATCCTCTTCCTTTTTTTTTTTTTTTTCTGGTAATTGCATTGCACGGATAATGAGCATATTTAAATTATGAAGAGAGTAAGGATACCAGAATAAATAAAGTAAACAGTTTTATATGTAACACAACGAGGGAAAGAAACATGTGCAGGACAGAATACCATGCACAGCACTGTCTCATTGATATAGACCTATTCATATGAATACACTGCTACAGTAAACTTTCATTAATTCGACCTTGACGGGACCTTGAAATTTGGTCGAATTATCCGAATGATCGAATTAAAAAAAGGACAGAAAAACGGTTAAAATTAAACTTCCTTTTATTGTCCAAAGTACTCACAGATGGTCTGCTGCCGTCTGCGCTTAAAACGCGTGTCCAAAAGCACGCTCCGAAGAACAGCGTAACTAAACGTCACGTCCCAAAAAAATTGTGCAAAAAAAAAAAAAAAAAGGTGTTTCGAGTTGATTTTGAGTTTAGGCAGCCAGACCGTCGGTGGCGACAGAGAAATAACAACAAAACAAAAAAAGAGGAAAAAAATAACCCGCGCTTTCTGGCGTGCAAGATGGACCGCACACGATGCTACAGAAAAAGCGCTCCGCTCCGAGTGCGCGCGCTGAGAAAGCTTTACGAGGCCGACTTTGGTGCCGGGCGGCCAGAACAGCCGCGACAGATAAGAATAACAACAAAAGGAAAAAAGAACCCGTGCTTTTGGCGCGCAAGATGGACCGCACACGATGCTACAGAAAGCGCTTTGAGAAAGCGCGCTGTCTCCGCGCCCCGACCACGTGCTATGTTCTCCGCGCTACTCCACGCCGGATAGGTTGCGCTGGCTCGTGTGATTCGCTGTGGTGCATCTCAACGGGCGTAGAGGAGCAGGCGCATATTTGCGCACGTTCGGCTTTGCAGCAAAGAGCCCGTGTTTCGCCGTATGTTGGTGGTTTTTCTGCCGTAATACCGTGCAATGTGAGCCCGTGCGCATTCGCTCGGGACGAATTATCCGGTGCGGAGTTTTCCTTCTATAAAAATGTATGGGCGCTTGCCGGGACTTTCGAACACGATCGAATTAAAACGAAAAGTCGAATTAACCAAGGTTGAACTAACGGAAGTTTACTGTATATAGACGAAATCTTTGGGGTACTAACTGGGGGTGAATATGTGCGTTCTTGCCCCGTTATTATGGACAACTCATATTATGGATGATATTTTTTGTGGGGAGGGAGGGAGGGAGAGGGGAAGGGAAGAACAGGGGTGTCCATGTTAATGAGGCACGACTGTAGCGAGCTGACCATAAAAGGGCTAGTTTCTCCCTTGCTATACTAGTAGCCCTTCTTGAAGTACAGATTAAATTATATGTTTTGCACCTTTCGTGCCACATGAGCAATGTCACAACTTGGAATTTCTTTCTTTCAGGGTATTAATTTGCCCGACTCGATGATCAGAGACATACTAAACAAGACTGAGAATGACCCAGTCTTCGAACGAGTCCTCTCTCAAATGTGCGGTACGTACGTTTGGGGCAGTTTCTGCAGCTTGCTCGGTTTTTGCCTCCGGCGAGCGTCGTAGGGAACGGGCCTCGCCGTAAGCCGCTTTTCTTTCCTCGCAATTTCAGATAGACTAGACACCACGAACGACGCACCGGTGACCATGGTCACTCCCAGGTCGAAATGCCCGGCCACCCCGAGACAACACAGGGGCAGTGGCAGTCCCAAAACACCGTCGTCGCATCCTCCGACGACTCCGCAGCTTTTGAGGAGCATAATGGAGTCCCCGTGTTCGTCGCCCCTAGCGAAACCTTTGCCCAGCTCGCCGTCCTCGCGTCATCACGAACAAGTCGTCACTTCAAGTCCAGCTGCGCCTTCGAAGACATGTGCAGACTCTCCATTCAAGACCCCTTCGAAAGCACCATTGAGAACGCCGTCGAAGAGCGTCCGCGTCGAAGACGCCGCCGAAGACGCCGCCGAAGACATCACCACATACGCCGCCGACATCGCCAGTGCGTGTGTTGTCAACTTCCGTGGACGCCGGAGGACAGACCGTGACGTGCATTTCGATTCCTGACTCGCCCGAGAAAGAAACGGGAGGAGGGAAGAGCTTGAAAACGCTGGCGGACATTGTGGACTCTGTGCTCACGCCCGAAAACAAGTTGGCTCTGAGCCAGTCTGAGAGGTGAGAGTGGGGAACGGATTTGTGGGGAAAACAGTTGCAAAATGTGTTGCAGGAATGTTTGGACCTTATAAGTCGGTTTCGTGACATTCAGCGTCGTAGTTCTGCACAGAGATCGGTAAAGTACTGGGGCGGGTTTTTCCACGGCATTTTGGAACATGCATGCACATTCTAAAATGTTCAAAATGTGAAACATGCCTGCGTGTTCCGAGAAGATTGCTTCTGTTTTTCAGGACAAATCTTTTGGTTCTAACACAAAGTTTTGGCAGCACCATCTTTGGATTTTCAACTTGAATCTGCAAGATTGTTGAGAAGGGTTTGGGGGAGGGGGTGGGGGGTGGGGTTGATGCCTCATAAATATGTGTGAACCACCTGAATATCAATTTCCAAAATAACACCGAGTGATCGCCCACCCCTAGAAATACCCCAACGCGGACTCCGCAATCCGCAAACATTCATCTTACCCGAATGACACGGTCGTGGAACTTACGGTTGGAGGACATTCGTGACGAAGTGAAACGAAGGAGTGAAAGACAATTTACTTTGTGCACATATTTCCTCCCTGATTTCCGCGACCCTGAAGCCGGTGTACAGGAGTGCAGTAGTGGAAGTCCTGCGCCATTTGTGCCAAACTGCGCCAGAACGAACAATCTGCTACATGGTGCTCCAAAGGCTGCATTTGTGCACAAATTTCGCCACGTCTGTGCCAAAAGGGAGCTGTTCTCGAAAAGTAAACTGAAAGTGTCTGGCACGTGGCATTGTTGGCGATGCCACTGAAAATTAAGAAAGTGCACTTGGTGTTTTTTTTGGATGCCTACGTACTATGTGCAAAAAGTAGGGTGTGGCAGATATTCACATTTTCAAATAGTAATTTTAGATAATTCACTATTGGATATTCTCTTCAAAAATGAACTGCGATGTTCGTGCTTTTTCTAAGTGTTGGTCGCGGTGGGTGAGGCCCCCTGAGTGCGCCTCTCCTCAAGCTCCGGTGCACTGCGGAGAAACAATACCCGCGGAGCTAACACCGCGGTCTTGTGACTCATTTCCGGAGCCACACGCTTAGGCAGAAGACAAACCTTCAGAGTGGCCTGATGCGTGCGCGAACCTGGTGTATTAAAAAAGAAACAGGAAACATTGTTTTGGTTAATACTTACATTCCAGGAGAATCTTCCAAATTTAACTGTGGCTATTATCCAAAAATATATCTGAGGCAGCAATTTTTTTTTTTTGTTCAACATTAGAAAACAAAATTGCATTTAGCAAACACATTTATAAATCCTCTCAATTATGTATGGCTGGGTTCCTTTATAGGCTTAATTTTATGCAAGATCTGTCGTTTACATGCCATCCCAATCTAGGTATGGACTTTCTGAGGCCACAGTGCTCGATTAAATTTTACAGCTCATAAGTGGGCAATTAGAAATTTGGGAACAATTTTTGCGAGTTCAGCAGAATTTTTGTTTAAGCATGGTGTAACAGTAGTGAAAGGGGCAGCAACTATTCAATATTCGATTAAAAATATTCAGCTCAAACCACTGTTCACTTTGAATTTGCTTCTAATCCAAAAGCCATTATTTGCACATGCCTAACAAAGAGTTCTAGGTTTTTGTGCAAACGGTGCTCACATCAATTGCAATGAATAGCTTACGCTATTCATTGTGATCAGTTAGAGTAGCTATGTGCTCCGCTTAGCTGTTCTATGAACAGTAGCAGGTGGAATACTGAGCGAGCAGCAATACAGTTTGAAGACGCCATCGGTACTCCTAACAGGGTAATTTGGACATCTACAAAATTACTGCACGCCATACGATTGTTCAATAAATTAATAAATATTACTAGTGGCCAGGTCCCTTGTATTAATGACACTATGGTCTCTCAATGCTTCAACAACTGCAGTTTTTTTTTTTTTTTTTCGGAATAACTTTCAAAGAGATTGTACAGAATTTTCTAACATTAAAGCTCAAAATTGTCTACTCCAAAAGTGGGAAGCTCTGCTCCAAAACCTGTTTTTCCCTGCTACAAGAGCTGCTCCAAATCACCATTGTGAGTGCGAAAGGAAAACGATAAAGATAACAAAATGAAACTTTGTTTTGCTTATAAAAACTCGTTGGGAAGATAACAGAAGCATTAACCCACTCGGGGATTGTGAGGTCAGCGAACGCCCCACCCGTCTCCTCCAAAATCACCGCGAACATGCTCCTTCTCC